>VUQS01073772.1:0-17976 GCA_015108495.1 Heterochromis multidens
TAACTGCTGCAACAAAAGAATTTCTCAAATATGGGATAAATGAAGTAGTTCTTATATTATCATCATATTTTCCACTAGTAAATCAATTGTGCATGACATTTTTATTTCAGATGAAAGAAAACAATGTGAAAATGATTTGCCACAGACAGTGTAAAAAATGGACATATCTTCAGGTTCTGAAAACTGATGCCAATGCGAAAGTACTGCAAACCTGCATTTTATTCAATGGCCCCAAAGTTGAAGGGGAAACACTCAGCTTTGTTGCTTTGTGACCTTAGTAAACACTTTCCTGATAACTTTATGGGCTTGACCACTAGTTTCAGGTCATACATAACAGAACACAAAGTTCATTTAGTAAATTATGGCCAGAAAGAGTACTGTCCAGGATGTGGTCACTGGCAAACAACGTGATTGACAAGCTAGTTTCATAGCATCCACCAAGATGTTGATTGTGGAAACGTTCAGCTCAATGCTTCATAACAACATCACTAACCAATGCATGACATCCATCTTTTTATAATGTCTGTGAGTGTCGCTAAATATACTTGGGTGGACCTGCCCAAGTAAAGTCTATGTGTGTGAAACATTGAAATCTGGAAACAGACAAGTTATGCAGCAAGAAAGCTCAAACCTGGGGCTCCTAGGGGCTCCTAGGGGCTCTGGGGCACGTTGCTCGGCTGGTAATACAGCCTTGCTGATGCTGAATATCTACAGTGAATTAATGGATCTTGAGTGATAATTTGTGCTGGGGTTTGTGTGCGTGTGTATGTGTCTGTGTGTGTTATATCACTTTGTGAGTGTGTGTCCCTGATGACTGGCCAGGGTGTACATGGCTGATTACACACATTGACAGGCCCACTTCATCAATGTATAGTGAGCCTGTGGCAGCTACCTGCGCCCTTCTTTTACTCACAAAGCACTTTCTTTTTACAGTGAGCTGTGTCTCTGTTTCCTGCCCCAAACTTTCAGTTTCTCAGTTTTTACAAAACTGTTATTTTTGTCCGCATGTTATTTCCGCTACGTGACCCTACATTAAAGTAATGGGCTGTGGTATTTTCATTGAAATTACAGTCTGTTTTGCTGCTCTTATGCTGATGGAAAGTATAGCTAGCTCATAAAACTTTTAACATTTGGTGTTCTGAAAATGGTTCTTTCACCAAGAAAAATCATTGAGTGTGCAGCAAGTGAGCCATGTTGTTTCCCATTTCTTTGGCAGAAATGAAAGACTTGGGTAGTTAGCATGAGCAGTGGCTGAACAGACAATGAAAACAGTGCCAGCTGCAGAAACTCAAACTTCATCAACATTAAAAAAAAATCTAATCTGCTCATTCAGCACAGGCAGAGATGAAGCATTCATAGATTCCAGAAAGGGCAGATGGTGGAGAGGGTAAATTAAAGGCCAACAACAAAAATCACTTCCAACACATTCAGTCTTCATTAGACACCAGAGAGGGGGGAGGTGGGACAACAAATTCTTGATTTGGTATTTGCCTATTGTCAGTTTTTGCCCACTGCTCTTTCTTTCACCACAAGTCATGCCCCTGACTGGCAATTTGATATTCTGCTCTACAGAAAGTTGGTGTCTAAAACCCTGGTTTCTCTGTAGCCTGCGGAGCTAACAGACCTGATATTAGCTGAGGTTAAATGTATGCTGGCACTATCTGTGTCAACAAAGCCATCTAAACCTTTACAGAGCTTATTAAAAAAGAAGGCTTCTTTCAATACTGTTCACCAGCAAATGCAAAATGCATATTTAACCTCCAGTGACCAAGTGAATAAATGAAAAAAATATATGCCTTGATTGCTATTGCAGAGAGTAAAACAAACTTGGGTGAATGTGACTCACTTTGCTGAATAAAATAGGAAAGAAAAAGAGAAGCAAAATGACATATTGCACATTTAAAAAAATATATATGACTTGAGGTAACAGCTGTCGTTGAGTCTGGTTGTTTTTGATTGGATGGACCTGTGTTGTATGGCAACATTTCAAACAGGTAATGTCCCAGGTGAGACAAGACTTTAAAGATGCTCCTGACTACTGGGGCACTGAAAGCTGTAAATGTCCTCAAGGGAGAAAAGTGGGCAGCCAACAATTTTCTGGAGCAGCGAAAATGACCCTCTGGAGTGTCTCCTGTCTACTGAGGAGCAGCTGGTGAACCATGCAGAGATGTAATAGCTCAGCACATTCTCGATGGAATAGCAGACACGAGCAGTTTTTTAGCCAACATGTTCTTTCTGAGGAACTGAGGAGTCGCTGTTGACTACCATGATGGCATTTGGAGTCTGGGAGTTGTTTTTTTTTTTTAATGTGTACTTTAAATTTGCACTATGCAGTATTTTCAGTTTTTTTCAATATTTTTTTTCTTTTAAGAAAAGTAATAAAAATGAGATGTTTCCAAACTGGTTGCCTTTTCATGTTAAAAGTTCTGGATGGAATTTATGTAAAAATTCTAATAATATAATGTTTCCACTCCCTCCTGACTGTCTTTCATCAGTGTCTCTCTTTCACTACTTAAAACTTACCACCCATACTAGCTAACATTACCCAGAGGAGTCCATCTGATATGGCCCCCAGTGCTAATTCTCTATTGATGCAAGCTACAGTTAGCCACCTAGCAGGTCATTTATGTGAGCAGTGCAGCGGAAGGACATTTGTGATTTGTGATTTGTGATTTGTGATTTGTGGAGGATTCAAAATCAAAACGTCCTTAAGCTGGCTTTCTTCTGGCTAATGTCAGCTAACACAAACAGGGCTATCTTACTTTACCTTACTGTGAGATCTTTTGAAGATAATCTAGTATGTTACAATATCGTTACTAATGGTTACAACCTAAAACCACATTACAAAATAATATTAAATGTTACAAAAATTTGAAAGCAATGCATGAATTTGAACCTTTAATTAAATCTTTTTTTAAGCAACCAAATATTTGTGTATAGCACCAACAACACTGCAACTTGTATACCAAAAGTTTCTACGATTTTTCTTAGATTCAGTTGTTTTTCGAGACTTCACTGGGTGATTATTTCCCAGTTGAAAACTTTCTTTTCCCATGACCATCACCAGATGAATATATTACATACATTACATATGCATTACATCAAACTCTTCTGGATGATGCTAGCAGGTGCTGTGCATGAATGGAAGCAACAGAATGTTGATTGCACTTTACTTGCAGGTGTCATTAACAGCTTTACAATGGTTATGCAGAGAACCTTTAACTTAGGACCCTTAGATATGAGTTTTTCTTTTGTTTTTTGTTTTTTTTACACAATACCCACTGCTGTGAAAATGATTTAGATCACATCCTCCTCAAGTCTAGGGCTATTAAAACACAGTGACTAGCTAATCAGTGAGCATGACAACAGCTAACACCGCCAATTTTACATGTGCTAATAAAAATGTGAAAACTGTGTGGAGTGTTCTCTGACAGAGCTTTTATAGTTATTTTTATTGACTGCTTTGGTTTTCCAGTCTCCTCTCATTAACCTCACTTCAAATGGCAAATGACTGTTCTCTGAGAAAATTCTCTGATAAACCGAAAAATCACCAGATTTTGCATCAAACATCAGAAAGACAACATTCGAGAGTAGTTGCTAAACGTAGTTGAGCCTTTAGCAGCCAAAGAGAGAAATATTTCACTTACAAGCTGGTAAGTTCCATCGAAACAAGCTATTTTCATCACTATTTTTTCATATTTACAGTAACCACATACCCTAAACATGAAAACATCTGGCCTCGAATCTACAGGCAAGATGCTGAGGAAAAGTCAGGGTGACCTTTTGGCTCTATTGCTGACAGCCACTATTATGGACAGGATTAGTAAGGAGCATATCAGAGGGGCAGCTCAGGTTGGATGGTTAAGGGCTAAAGTAAGAGAGGCAAGATTGAGTTGGTCTGGACATGTGTGGCAGAGATATACTGGGTATATTGGGAGAAGGATGTTGTAAATGGAGCTGACAGGTGAGAAAAAAAAGAGGTTTATGGAAGTGACGAGGGCATTAAGGTGGCTGCTTTCACATAGAAAAATGCAGATTTTTCATTTTAGTCTGTTAGCCAATATAAACTGACAACATTTTGGTCTTTTTCTTTATTTGCTTTTGGTCATTTTGAAAATTTTCATTTACATTTTATTCATTGATAAAACAAAATAGCTGTTTAGTTTGACAACACTGTGTATTTTGGTCATACTTTTTTTTTTTTTTTGAATTTAGGTATAAAAGTGACCTACAGATTTCCTGGTTCTTACAATTGTTCACATTTGCAGCCACAATCATCTTATGTAATTATTTTTAATTATTTATTTAATTTGATAGGTATGTAGCCTGTGTTACTAAATTTAATTTATTTACATTTGATCTCTTTAGTCCCTACTTTAAGCCAACAAAATAAATAGAGTAGTAGATTTAATATTTGGGGTGTTAAATTTATAACCTTCTGAAGCCCTTCTATCGCTCTACAAGCATAAATTCACAAATTGCGTGTGATTATTTTAAAATAGTCCTTACCATTTGGTTCTCAAACATTCATTTTTTTCCTGAAAAATGTTGTCTCTTTGGATACTTTGGAGTTAATGCGAATTGTTCATGGAAAATGGGAAAGCGCTGCAACAAGCAGCTTCTACTGTAACAGAATCTGAGTCCATAACCACTGGCTGTACCATCCCTCAGGATTAAATCTCCTGTTTCTTCAGGACGAAAGTGAGACAGTAGCAAATAACACTCTTCTCCCACTTCTCTTGAGTCAATGACCTGAAAAGACCTACGATAAAGTTGTGGAGGGAAAGAGGGAAAACACTAAGGGCCACAGACACTGAACAGTTGACAGAGGCTATCACTGTCAGAGGATACATGCTGACCCACACCATCCATCACACACAGGAGAGGCGAGGAGAAGAGAGGAGAGGAGAGGAGAGGAGCTGGAAGGAGATGAAAGGGCAAGAGAGGACGAGAAAGCAGCATTAAAGCACTGGCGCTCAGAAGAAAAGAGCACAGAAGATGAAATTTAAGAAGAGAAAACTTGTGAGGATGAAGAGGGAGATGATGAAAAAGGAGTAGAGCTAAATCAAGCACTACAGATAGAGAAAAATGGGAAAGAGGGGAAATTAAGAGAAGAAAGAAGAAGTAAGACAAAGGAGAACAGAGATTTAAGAAGACAGGAGAGGAGCACAAGAAAGATGAGATATTTGTACAAAAATATTTTGGGGAAAAAAGGCCAAAGTGATGTATAAGAAATTAAATAAGAAGGGAAAATAAGTAAATACAAAACTGAAATATGAAATGTTATTTTGTGTTGGAGAGGAAAAAAATGAAGAGCTTTCAAACTGTTCTTGCTTGTTTTCTTAATTCTCTTTCTTTCTCTTCATGCTCTGCATGAAGGGGCATAACAGCAAATTAACAAGTGCTCAAGTAGACAAAATATGCCGAGCTCAGTATCCAGCTGCAATGTCCTGTAAGTGGAGAAAAACAACATCGTAGATGTAATGAGGTGGAACATGGAGAGGTCACAAATAAATGCTTCACTTCAGCAGAGCTGTTGTACAACACAGCTGACAATAGCAGATTGGAAAGTCAGCACTTTAGGGCCACATGTTTTCCATTTTGGAAAAGGCAAAAAGTTTTCAACGTTGTTGACAAATTGCCACCAGATGTACTCTCAATGTATGGACCTCTGTTAGAAGAAATCCTGAGCTTTTCATGCACTGTAAAACAAAACAAAAAAACAAAAAAGAAAGGAAAAGAAAAAAAATCTGTTATTTATAAGAATTTTTCCATCCATCCATCCATCCATTCTCTTCCGCTTATCCAATTCAGGGTCACGGGGGGGCTGGAGCCTATCCCAGCTGCCATAGGGCGAGAGGCAGGGTACACCCTGGACAGGTCGCCAGTCTGTTGCAGGGCTAACACAGAGAGACAGACAACCATTTACACTCACATTCACAACTATGGGCAATTTAGAATCACCAATTAACCTAACCCCTCTAACTAGTAGTTTTACTAATGTTTTTATAGCAGTTTTGTACCTTTAAAAATTACAGAAAAGTTATAATAATAGAGATGCATATTCTATATAGATTAATTCTTAAGGTATTCACAAAAATGATGAGTTTGAGCAATAAATGTTAAATGCATGTAAAATTACAAGTTTGTATCATTTAATATAATTTTACAGATATTTTTCTAATAAACTTATGTAACACAAAAAATTTCAAAATATTTTTGTACTTTGTAGTTCTGGGCTATAAGAGTTACATTATTTTACAGTATTTTTCTGGCGCTCCAGCTGCCAAAATATTACCATTTTTCTTAATGGATTTTTCAAAAACCTTTTTTTTTTTCTTCTTTCTTCTTTTTCTTTTTTTTATTGCATTTTAACATGGGAGTCTGTAGGAAATTACTCATTTTTAAAGTCAATCTCAAATGGCCAAACCAGACTGCAGTTCATTTTTCAGCCCCACAAGTTCGTGCTTGGAGAAAACTAGCCCGATGGCTAGTTCAAAACTAGCCCAAATGACAGCATCAGGAGTGGTACTGCAAGGCAAGCACTAGGCAACACAGCGTTCAACACACTGTGTGTTTATGTGGATGCCATGGAGGTTAGCTCTTAGAACAATAAGGCAACAATTTGGCATTTTCTTTAGTGTCTGTAGCTTCAGATATGAGATGTGGACTCAAGGCTTGGACACAAATGCAACTAAGGATGATATTTATCTAGGACTTGAGTAGCATGAGAGCTGACTTGAAGCACACACTAGCATATTTGACACATGAGCTGAAACATACTCTGATAATCCTTTATGTAAAACAGATTTGAGACTTGAAACCCTGTGATCACCATGAGGACTGACTCAAACTTCTCCTTTAGGTGAAGAGACCTGAGTAAATTGAATTTTTCCAACTTATGAGCTGATTTGAACAATCTTGAGACTTGAATTTGACTTGCCCTAAAGGACCTGAACTCAAACTGTTATGTACTTTGACGCAGTGGACTCTTGCTAAATATCCTTAAACTAATTCAGGTCTAGATTACAGTTTAGAAGGCCTCCCTTTCCACTCGGTTTGTTAGGATTTCCTACCCCTAAACACAAATAAGATTGGTGCAAGCCCAAAAGGGACAGGAGAACCATCGTTTAAGGTCAGACCTTTAAAATTAACAAAGAGGTTTTAAAACAGGGCAACGCATCACTGCAGGTGAAATTACACCTTACTTAACTCTCTGATCAAACATTAGATGAAATAAATAGAAATATAAATGTTCACACAGGGTAGAAAGGATATGTCAGAACTGGTCCACCTCTCTGTTTAATTAAATTTCCGTATCAGTCTGACCATTCAGCAAACAGTCAAAGCACTGTACAACATCAACATGAAAAACAATAGCACTGCTATTCAGTGCTGTGTAGTTGATCCTACATCTGGAGAAGTGTGCCATTCAGTGGGGAGAGTGGTAATAACCCTGATTAGTTCCAGTGTTGATGGCTGCTTATGGAGCTTCCAGGGGAGAGTTGAATAGAGATGGAAATCAGGGCTTAGCTACGGATGATTATCTAGCCACTCCAGATCAAAGATTTCCCTCTGTCTCATCACAAAGGATAAAGAAAAGATCATTTCACCCCGCACTGTGAAACTACCTGTGCCTGTTTTATTGAGATATGCCGAAAAGAACAGCAGAGCTGCATTTAAACAAACAGACATCAAACACATGCATATGTCCAGACATATGATCATCAATTCATATGTGGCTCTACAAAATCAGCCAGAGAGGTGATTTAGAAAACAAAATGCTTATGAAAATGCTTCTTAGACTATGCATGGGGTTATGATTATTTAATGAATTAATTAATGAAGTGGCAGGAGTTTGGAAAGTGCAGAAATTGCAGCATAATGTGTTGATAAGAACTCATATTTTTAGCCAATAGGAGGGTCACGCTACTGCTGAGAAAGCTGTGGAGGAAGCAGAGTGAACCATCTGTGAATTCGCAAGTAAGGTGTCTATGTGCAGTATGTGCGTGGGGGGGGAAATGCCATGAACAGGCCTATGTGCATGTGGCTCATTTCTGTGGCATTTCTTTAACTTGCAGCATGACAGAGGGAAAGAGATGGTGTGGTTGTGAGGACAAGTTGGGCTTCTTTTGAGATCATGGTCTGTGCAGTTATAATGAAGCCTTTGAACATTGAGCTAATACCTGTAGATTTTTGCCAGAAGCTTTTCTTCAGATTTTTGTGATTTCCTTTTGAATGATCAAAAAAAGGCACACTTCGTTTGGAAAGAAGAAAACAGACATTTTAAGAATGTGCTACGCACATTTGAATTCACCACTACACACGAGGTTAAACTGAAGAAAGAATCTTGACAAAAACAGAACAATAATGAAGAAATAGACGTTCTCCTCATCTGATCTCGCAATGTCCCACAGTCTATGAGTGCAAACAGAAGCCTCAGAAAAATATTCAAACCCCTGCCAACTCTGACCAACTGAAAATATGGTGTTTCAAATCAAACTGCCACTACACAGAGATTATAGAACACAAAAACAAAAAAAGCACATCCCATTGGAGCTGTTTGTTTGTACTTACTTTTTTACATGACTGCATGTGGGCCTGATATTGCTGCTGTATTTTTTGCATGTATGTAGATACAGTTGGGTAACAATCTCAGAAAGTATGTGCATAGTACACTTTCTGCATTGGTCCACTTTGATATTTTGTGCTATTTTGCTTCTATAACACGTTCTTTTAGATTAGTGAAGAGAAAACATCCAAAATAAACATTTAAGTGAATATATAACATTCACTCTGTTCAAATTAGTAAATATTTAATGACATAATGTCTCATTAGCATATTTAAACATACCATCTTATAAAACATAATTGATAAAATAACTGTCTTCATGTGAATAATCAACTGTGATACCAGTAAATTCTGTTTTCCAGTAAAAATATATGGAATCTCCAATTCAGCAACACTTACCTCCAAAAATTGCACTTTTATTCTGTTTTTAACTCTATGTTCCTATTTTTAGTCTATGTTCTGAAGGTTGTTACAGAGTGGGTTGTTCATATACTATTCAGAGCCTGATTTACAGAACATTTTCCTATGACTTGTTGACAGTATTTATGAAAATTTGACTCTAATCAAGAAAAAAAATGTAACCTGACTAATGTTTACATTTCTGCTCCAGAAGATGCAAGTTAGCGTACTTGGATAATACCTCATTAGCATACTTAAGCATACACATTCAGAAAACACAAAAATTATGGATTTAATGTAAGTTATCAAGCAGCTCTGACCTGAAATTACTTTAAACCTAGAGCTCGGTGACAGGGAATTTTTTAGCGAGTAAAATCTATCTATCTATGTGTGCATGTGTGTGTGTAATGTATCATTCTAGCTCTGGTTTAATACACAGTCTGCAAGGTCTTTTTGTCATCACAGGTTTTCAAAGAAGCAGACTGAGGTGTGAAGGTGTTTCCTCTGCTTCTCTTACACACTTGCTAACATGAAGATAAAAATAGCAATCAACCACGAGAATCCTGCTAATTGAAGACCTTAGCTCACAGCCATGCAGTGCAGCTCCAACATACTGTAACTGCTACTACACAAGGGTTCCACCAATATGTGCTGCTAACCAGAAGTAAAATAGAATCATTTTAATGCCTAAAACAAAGAGGGTCTAGCACATTTTTTAAATAAATTTAAAAAAGACTGCACTGGTCTGACTCTACCACCAGTATATGAAAAGAATTGCCCATCTTTCCAATAGGGCTCCTGTATTCATGAGCAGCATGTCTTTAAGGACAGAGACATTGAAGGTCAACTCAAGGCTACACCTTTGCCAGAGAGCTGCTTAAATGTTTAAAGAGCATGAAGCCTAAAAATGGATTCCACTAAGATTCCACTTTTGTCCTGTCTTCCTCCCCTCACCCCCAACTGGTCACGGCAGATGGCTGCTACTCCCTGAGCCTGGTTCTGCCAGAGGTTTCTTCCTGTTAAAAGGGAGTTTTTCCTTCCCACTGTCGCCAAGTGCTTGTTCATAAAGGGTGGTCTGATTGTTGTGGTTTCTCTGTATTATTGTGGGATCTTTACCTTGCAATATAAAGTGCCTCGAGGCGACTGTTGTTGTGATCTGGTGCTATATAAATACAATTGAATTGAATTAAATTGAAAACTAATATTCCAAAACTCATTTAGGGGAGTGGTCTGCCAAAGAAAGCAAGAAGAACATGCAGTTACTGACAGGACAGAATTCTACTATATACTGTACAACAACAGAATGCTACCATATACTGTACTCAACATTATCTAAAAGAAAACGTACACAGTTCTGTTCTGACAGAGAACAGTCTTAATCTTGAATCATACGGAAGCCATAGACTGGAGCCATGCAGACACATAATGAAGATGGCGGCATCTCCAGGATGGCCTTGGAAAAAAAATGGCAGGGAGTGAACTTATCACTGCATATAAAAGAGATGTCCAACCACTGCATATTAATCACAGTGCTGTGTTGAACATTTGCTACCAAATCCATGTCGCACTTTATGAAAATACATCTGAAGATTTCACCCACTGAAGGAAAGAAAAGGTGCTTTTTAAAATAGTTCATTCAAATGCTTGAGTGTTTAAGAAAGGATGCAGCAGCAGCTGGTTAGGCTTGCAATGTTAAAATCTACCTGTTATGCAGCCGTTTATAGAGCTGCATTTAGTTTCTTTTGACGAGATTCAAGGACAGACTGAACTAATTCATGTCTAACTGTAGCAACTGAGGAAGTGCCTCCAACTGTAGAGGATGAGCAGTGCATAATAGTGTCATCAACAACATTCTCAATGAACTAAAAAAGAACCATGTACAGATCCCTGTGGTACATCTCCGTTAAGTATTACTTTCGAAATGACTTCTATCCAGATGCATTTTGGGGCTAATTTGGGTTACTTTTGGCACTTACAGCACTGCTAAATGTGTGGGCCAGACGTGGCCATGGTTATGGCAAGTGTAGTGTGGACTGAAATTACTTAGGTGGGGCTGTGGCTGAGTTGTGGAAGCCAGATTGATCATGTGACATTGCTGTCAATCAAGCCAAATATGGCCCATACAAAAACTGCCAATGTGGCCCACATTTGGACAAAGCATTCATTGTTATCTGATTACACATTACAATTTATCCCCAATAGCAGTTCCCCATGTTCTATCCCCAAAATTATACATCATTTTTCAAAAAAGTCTCTTTTGCCTTTCTCCAAAATTTAGAGTTGGGTTAGGATTGGGGTTACCACCTGTGATGACTTAGACCTCAAAGGGTTAATTGTAATTAAGTGTTTCAGTTGCCTAACCTAGGCAATCTCCAGGTCTTTAAGTTTCGTCTTTAAGTAAAGAATTCAAAAGGCAAAATCTGCAAAAGTGAAACTTCCTTTGAAGAGACTAAGGTTCTTCTTAATTCTATGTGATTTTGTGACTTTTAAATTGCATTTTCACTTATTTAATTTTGGTTTCATTTGCAAATCATCAAAATATCATGATATTTCAGGTTAAAATGCACCCTTTTCACAGTTTACTCAGAAAGTTCTCATCAATTTTGTTGGTGGTTTCCACAGTTGTGAGTCCCTCCCAATCAAATATATAACTAATGACCTAAAAATATAAAAACCTCTAGAATAGTCAGTTTTCTGTTTCAATTAGGCTGCAGCCTTAGGTGCCCTTAATCTGTTCAAACATCACTATCCTCAGTCTGCAAAGCAGTGGTAAAATCATGTTGTTGCTTGTCCAGATAGCTCAATACCCTGAAGCCTTCTTAGTTTGGAATGGTCATCAGTGTCAGATGCCTTGGATAAATCAATAAACCAGTACTGCAAAACATGCTTTCCTAACCAAAGACTTAATTATACCACTCACCACCTTTAAGTCTGTGGTACTGGTGCTATGCTATTTTCTTATCACTTAACTTCTCTGACTAGCCTCTCTGGATATTGGAGTTTAGATATCTGCCATTTGCCATTGAAGGGGAATGATAGTACTATCATAATAATAATAATAATAATAATAATAATAATAATAATAATATTATTATTATTATTATTATTATTATTATTATCAGTAATAGTAGTAGTATTATTACGTAATTTTTAAGTATGATTTCAGCACACACTTTCACAAACCAGTACACTGATGGCTACCTTCATGGTACAAAGAATGAAATTTTACTGTGCTGAATCTATTAATAATTTTTATATAAATAGCTTTTTCGACCAGCCAGTGTTAAGCTCAGTTTTTGCTTGGCTGCTCTCTAGACAGTTGTCTTCAGAGAACAGACACTTTGTCCCGCTTTTACACCTTAGCAGCAGGAATGATTAAGTGATTATGACACACTACCTTCTCTCAAAAGACGACTGTCATTTTGTTTGTAAATGAGCCGAGAAATAAACAGAAGTACAATGTATAATTTTACTTGGTACACATTAGTCACTTGAAAAGTAGCACTTTTCATCCTGAAAACAATATCACATCACATAGCATTACAGTCTGTGACATTAAAACATTCTGTTATGATGTTGGTTTATTCTCAGCAATTACGACCACAGACAGAAACATATAAAAATCCTTTATTTTTGCCCAAATGGATCGCACCACAAACTGTTTTTTTTTCTTTTTTACACTGATGTGCTTTCTTTCATCTTTTCAAGACCTCACTAGTTAAGCCTTTCAAGAAACAGTACAAATATCTACTATAAAAATTATTTCATAGGGTCATTTTATGATTTATATCCACTATGGTTAAGGTTTAGCCAAATTTAGGCACCAAAAGTAAGGTACTTATGGTTGGGGAACCCTTTCTCGTTCATGGGTTAGAGCTCTGGAGCAGGCAGACCCCTCCACATAAAATGGACTCTGATGGCTCAGACTGCATACACACTGCTTGTTAAAAGTCATACACTGACTGCATGCCTGCTCTAAGTTTTTTATTAGTGTGCTTATTTTTATCAGGAATCATGTACAAAAAACCATTATCTTTGAGAAAGGTGGTAATGCCAGCATTTGGCCTCAAACACATCATCCGACCACAAAGCACATTGCCATGACCTCTGGGCTACAGCTACAACTACCTCCAAGTCAGCCAACTATTTTTATAAGCCCTGCTTCACAGATTGTTGTAAGGTAATGTGGCGGTTACATGGTTGTCAGCCTAAGTTCCTGTTTTCCTCTCACACATACATGCGCGCATGCACACACACACACACACACACAGACTGGCCAAGCCTCATTAAGCTCCTTCCCAAGCTCCTCATTTTGTCCCTAATTAGGGGAACCAATGGTTTTGCAGGATCTGGTCAACCTCCAAGTCACTCCAAGCAAAGATATCCTCCCCACAGTACTGTTGAGAAGCCATTAGAAACTTTTGCAACTTTAGATGCTGACATGTTTCACCTTTAAAGTGCCTGTGTGACTAGCCTGTCATTGCTGACTGATTGCTGTGTATTTACTCCAAAGCGTAATGGGTGTCAAACAAAAAGTGATCTGTGGAGCTCCGAGGCAGCAGAAAGGCACTGTGTGTCTACGTCACACAGCTCTCTGTCTCTATCTCGCCTTTAATGCATCTTCTATCGTCCCACAGACTGTCTCCTCGTCACCCATCTATTCATCTCCCTTTTCAATGGTTCCCTCTGTTTCCCCCCAACTCACTATTTCCTCTTCATCCCTCTGATGTCACAAATTCAGATATGAGCCACTCTGATAGCACACACCCTTGGACACTGCAGCCTTGTTTGAAAGGGGAGCGATCAGAGGATGTGAAGAACGTGGGAAGGGGAGCAAGTCGACAGCACGGGTATTTTCCAAAGCTGCAGGAGACTGTAAAATGCAGAAACAAAGGAGGACATGTAGGCTAAAAAACATGCATGAATGCCCCTGAAAAGGCCTGTGTTGTGTTGCTGGCATGTCTCATCCCTGTGACTCGGAGCCAGCCGTGCCTGCCAGGGCACTACTGTCGAATCTATTTCTGTTATCTCCTCTCTTTCCCACAAAGAAGAAACAGTTGACCGCTAACATCCCTACCTGGGAGGGGGTGTGGCAAGGCTTCTCAAACTTGGCACTGTCTCAGAAATACATATGCTGTCAAAGGATCAGACACTTGACTCTCATCTGAGTTTTGTAGCAGGCCTTACGAGGATTTATTGGCACTGTCACATAAACACGTACTTTTCTTTGAATAACAAAACCAAAAGAAAAACAAAGTGAATGTGTGGATAGGTTAAACAGCCATTTAGTTTCTTTTGCAGTTAAACTGTAGAGTGTAATTAATTCTATGTTGACACATGCTCCTCTTTTCTGCTTCTCTGTCCCTGTCTGATTCTGCAGGGGGCCTTTTCCTGTTAAAAGGAGGTTGTTCCTTCCCACAGTCACGAAGCACTTGACCATAGGGGACCATCTGATCTTTTGGGTTCTCTCTCTGATACTGCAGATCTTTACAAATGTTGTGAACTGATACTATACAAATGAACTGAATTGACCCTGTCTTCATCATGATCACTCCGTCTTCCTAACCCTGTTATTTTTTCTTCCACATCTTGACAATCAGGGTACAACAAATAATGATTCTAACTGACCCACATTGAAAAAAAAAACTATTTTCTAAAAAACGTCATTTTTGATTTTATCCAAACATATGGTTAGAGCTAGGGTTGGGGTCATTGAAAGTGATGATGTAGATCTCATAGAGTTATTAAATTAAACCAATAAATTTTACTGATTTGAATATTTAACTTAAAATATGTTAAAACCACTGGATAGTAACCATGGCATTTTGGAGAATGCAACAAGTCTTCTAAGAGAATTAATGAAGGCAGTGACATGGGTTCTGTCCAATGTCCAATGGGCTCTGGAGGCCAGCTGGGCTTGTACTCAGAGTACTTTCCTGTGCTGTGTGCATTGCTGAGGGGGCTGTCTGAGGCACTGTAGGGCCAGGCACCAGGTGAAGGCAGCGAGGTGTTGAGAGAAGGATTTGGCCCTGTGTTGTCTCACAGTAACTGGTGGTTGGAGTCCTTGAGGCTCGGGGATCCTGGGGAGCCAAGAACACTACCAGGGGTCATATAGGGATCACCTATTCTACTTAAAAGTAGAGTTTGATAAGCTGGGAGGGGTCATGGCCTGAAGAAAAGTCCCGGATAGAGATGAGGATTTTACATGTGGTAAATGCATCAATAAAGGAGAATACATACCTGACCTGGAATACATACGCAGCATCAGGTTTTTGAAAGAGCTACTAACCCACAAGAATTTCATTATTCTGAGTTCTAATAGTGTTTTATTCCCTTAGGGCTTTTACACAATATCTTGTTCAACAGTTATTGATTCAGGCCTAGAAATGTTGATAACAGTCTTTGAAATTATTCAGTCAGTTCTTATGTTCTATATGAACTTTGCTGTCATTGGTGGAAACAACATTCCAGTATGAAAACGTATGAAGATACAAAGCTTTCACGAATTCCCGGTGTCAGAAACTGAACCTACAACAGTGTTCTTTGGTTTGTTTTTGATAATGTCTTCAACCTTAGATCGCTTGTTGAGATGTCACACTTTATTCATTAAAGTATACAGTACACTCTTTCAGGGACAGGGAACATATAACTGTGTGGAGCTAATGGGGTTCATGACTTATGTCTTATCCGAGGGATGGACTGTGTTTTAGAGCGCCCCCACTAGTATGATGTGGAAACTTGAAATGTCAGAGTTTGATATTTAGATAGACAGAGAGGAGCAATTATCACTTTAACTAGCTAATTTTAAAGTACAGGAAATCCAATGATAATAATAATAATAATAATAAAACAGTTTTCCAAGTTCACAAAAACAGCAGCTCATCATGCACATGCTGCATATCCAAGATTGGATATTATTAAGTCCTACTGCAGCAGCAGGAGAGATGAGGGAGGCTCCTTGCACCAGAAGGGGACAGTGAATGACAACCCATTTTGTTGGCAAATAGGACTGCTGGCGGTCAGTGAGTGATAGCAGGCTTACTGCCACAGAGATGGGCTCAACGTTCATGTGCCTATTCCACTGCAATGAAATCAGGTTTGTGCTTCTGCTTTCACCCCTGCTATGATTTCGCCCTGCTTTATAATCACCTATTACTAAAACATGGCTTGAGCACATTTGTTGTGTTTTACAGCAAGTAAAGTTGGCTTAAGGAGACAAATAAAGACTATATGGCATCAAAAAGGGATGCAGATGATTACACTGGCTGTGTCTTTATTCATACCATAATCTCAACATGGACTAATAAAGAAGACAAACTCCAATTAGCACTCCAGATAAGTACAGCGTTTTTCTTCTTTCTTCTTTGTTTGTTTGTTTGGTTTGGTTTTTTTTAAACAGTAACGTCAAACTCTAATCAAAAAAGCGCGTGTAAATGTAACCCTTTCCCTGGCAAAGCTTAACACTGCTTTGCCAATGCATAAGTATTGCTTTTAATCTTGTTGTTACTAACATCGCGGTAATCCATCGAAATGGATTTCAAAAAAGAAAAAAAACGAGAATGTGTCTACAGTGACGTGTGTGTGCAATCAATGAAATAAAAGTTCCACTGAATACATTTACTAAAATACATTTTTGTGAGATTAATTGCCGATTTGAAGAGTTGTCCTTACTCATTCTCGGAATTTCCTAAATGACGCTCTGGCTCCAATTCAACCTCTGTGAATGAGCAACGAATTGTTAAATTACATGGAGATAATGGAGATAAGTGGCAGTTCCACCTCAGAGAAACGCGCCTTCTTCCATCCTCGGGGGCTCACGAAGTGGCTCAGACAGCGACTGTCCACCAGCGGTGCGACTCCCTGAGCGCAGCACGGTTGGGTGTGACTTGAGCATACAGCGCTACCCTCAACTAGACTGGAGAGTACAGGGGGTTGCAACACACAATAAATCTACAGGTAATTTGCTAGTTCAGTCTCTGTCTTTTTCTATTTATTGTGGCAACAAACGCCTAGTGTAGACTCATTTCTAAAAACAAAACAAACGAAAATAAAATCGCTCAGATGTCGAAACTAGCTGTGTTGACGACATGTCTGTGCTGGAAACTTAATAGTTAGCAGTAAGAGTTATTATTTTTTTTAAAAGACAGAGAAAAATTTTACCTTGAGTAAGTTACCAGTCCTTTTGATGCATAATGACAGTGGTCAGAGCTCGGTGCGTTCACGGGGGGTTCGCCAATTCCAAAAGAGAATAAGTCCTAGGATAAGTCCACAAAACGAATTATTATGAACGGAAATCTCTTCTTATACTGAGCAAAATAAATGTGACGATACTTGGATGAAGAGGAGGTAAAAACTCAGACAGGAGTTCTGACTGTCTGTTAGTTCCGACTGCGCTCCCAGTGCGAGAAATAGGCTCAGAAAACCCCGACTGTGTTCTGCCGCTTTTCTTACATTGTTCCCAAAGATAACGTCCTCCGCTCTTCAGTAACTGTGAAAATAAAATCCTCTTTTTAAGACAGTAATATTTTATTTATTTAAATTCCACAAATTCTATGATGTCCTCTCAGAAAAAGTTATTCTCCAAATCTGAAATTCTCCCTGGTCCGCAGGTCGCACAGCCTTCCAGGTGAATGTGATCACTGAATGGAGCGGCGCATCAAAGAGGGCTCGCGCGTGTCTCGGGAACCGCCGTCCCCAGCTCGCGGCTCTGGAGCGTCCTTGCCCGTCTGTGTGTCCGCGCGCAGCAACAGCCGGATTCCTTATTTGGAAGCCCGGGGCTCGCGCTTCAGTCAAGACTTTCAAATTGTACCAACATGACTTCCAGGCAAATCTTTCAAAATAAAACGTGTATCTACATATATAAAATATAAAATAAAACGTGTGTGTGTGTGTGTGCCTGTGTGTGTATGTATATGTGTGTGTGTGTGTATATGTGTGTATATGTGTGTGTGTGTGTATATGTGTGTGTGTGTATATGTGTGTGTGTATATGTGTGTGTGTGTGTG
>VUQS01073774.1:9723-20948 GCA_015108495.1 Heterochromis multidens
CAGATAAGAAAAGAAAAATGCTGTTCATGTAGGCCCCCCCACTCCTCTGTCCAGCTCTGTTTTGGACCATATTAGGACCAAAATTACAAAGGAACTGCATCCTGCTCAGCATCCTCCTATTTTCAACCAGAATTCACCTCCAACTTTTGTACTCTGGATTCCAGTACTGTTTTAAAGCTTAATAGTGTTTAATATGCTAATTTATTTTCTAGTGCTTTAAAAGAGTATTAAATAATTTTAACTGTTAACAAAAAAAAAAAACCTTGCAAAGTTTTTTTTTTTTTTCTTTTTGGTTTGGGCGGTAATCATTGTTTACAAATACTAAGTTGAGCTGAAAATGGTTAGCAAACAAAAAAACCCCCACATCTCTACAAAATTCTCACATCTGCCATCAGCTGTATTTACCTACTTTGCAGTCACCTGCACCATCTACCACACAACATGTAACGGACTTCACATTTCATCGTCATCTTGGACTTATATACCTGTGCTGCATTTACAGAGTGATACACTATTTTCTTTATGTTCTTTGTGGATTCAAAACCTGGTTTTTAACCGGGGGGGTGAAATTGTAGTTTTTTATAGAGTCAATGCTAATTTATGATTATCTTTGTTATAATACACATTTCTGTGGGTCCTTACGATTTATTTCTTTTTGCTGTGCAATGTAGCTGAGGTGCAAGAATAAGAGATTGATGTACAGCTCAGTATTGTCTCACTGCCACGTAGGGCTGAAGGGGAAACTTGTCTTGAAAAGAGATTTTTTTTTTTTAAAGGAAAAGATTTGTCTTATTAAAACAAAAGTGACACAGCTTTCCTTGGCTGCACATATAACTGAAATAAAGACAATGTCAGCACCCCATAGGTTGTGTTTGTGTGTCTTTGTGTTAGTTTTGGTGAGAGCATATGTGCGTTTAGTTGCAAATCCTGTACTAAACACCGAAAAGCTAGATGAAACCCATTAATCTCAGCCTGAAGTCTTCCCATCCTCCAATTTTCTCCCTCCTCCCGTCTTACTTCATCTCTCCTATTTCCATCTGTCGGATGGAAAGAGCTCTTATAGGTGTGTGTGAGAGAGAGAGATAGAGAGAGAGAGAGGCAGAGGTAGGATGTGTGTTTGACCTGCCCAGACAGATCTGCCCTAATCTTTGGGGGCAAATTGGCTTTAGCTCCAAAAGAGCTTATTTCCACGTCACTCCATAGGTTACTCAGGAAAGCAGGTCACTGAAAGAGAAGCCTTCACTAATCTGCCACCAGGTTGCTACTGTAACTCTAATACTGTATTTCAATATTTGGTTGATTTACAGTGTGAATGCCTATAGTGCATGTATTTAACACCTTCAAGATATTTTATGAGAAATATCAAATTTAGTAACCCGATTCATGACTCTACCATTCTTGTCACCCGTATATTCTTCCCATACACTCACCATTAATTTCTTTCATTATCCTGTAACAAGCAAACTACATCCCACTCTTCTTTCACCACACTGTGAGTCACTAATGGCATCTATTCAATTATTTAGCCCCTATCATTTTCCTTGTCTCTGCCTTTTCCTGTGTCCCGCAGCCTCCGCTCATACACACTCATGCTATTATTTGTGACCGCATGTCTCAAAAAGTCAATTGCAATTTTTTTGCATCCTTTTTTGTGCTTTTGCATGTTCTCTTTAGTTCCTCAGATACTTTTCCAACATCCCCATCCCTCCATCCTTGTGTATATGCACTACTATTAAACTCTTTTCTTATTGTGGTATACCAGTGGCTATTTTTATTTTGTTTCCACTGATGGCGTCAGGATGGAGGTGGAAGGAGGTGGAAGGGCGTAGATGTGAATGATAGATTGGATGAGATGAGTGAGAGGAGGTGTATTTGTCCTCCACAGGGACACAGAAGGATCTAAGCCAGGGACTAATAGGATTGCAGAAGGGCCAAGGCTTTTCTATCAAAGGCATTTAGCACAGGACACTATAACCTGCATGCCTGCTGCTTCTGCTGCTGTTGCTGCAGAAAGGACCAAAAACATGTATGCACATGTATAAAATGGACCACTATGTCTACATTTTGATGTGGAATAAAGTAAGTGCATTCCGGGGGGAAAACAACAGCAGAAAACACACTGCTGCTTCCCAAATGTATACTTTCCTTCTGTGGTACAAACAGACCTTAATAGACTGGCACAAACAATAGGAGCTATAGTTGGGAGACCCAAGCATGCCAGTATGCCGGAGGGTAAAGGGTCAGTTTTCCAGAGGGGGGTTAAGTCCTTGCAAACCTGACCTGTCTCTCACTCATCTCATTAGCAATTATATGACTAAGGAGCTCACTCTAGCTGAACAGAGAGTGGAAACAGTCAGCGTTTTACTGGCTCTCTCTCTCTCTCTCTCTCTGGGAGACAGATTACTCTGCAGAGGCAGTTTTGTGTATGTAGAGCACCCTCTGTTGGGCCACAGTTATATTTCTTGATTACTTAGATGTGAGAAGATGAGCTCAATAATACAAACCTGTTTAGAAAAAGAAGTTGGGACCCTGTGTAAAATGTAAATATAAACCAAACAGAATGATGGAAAACTAATGCGGGACAAAAACACACCTGATGGAGCATCTCACAACTAGTGAGGTTAATTGTCAGCAACTCAGTAACCTAAGTGGGTATAAATTAAAAAGGCATCAAAGAACAGCTGAGTCTTTCAGGGAAAAAAAACATGGGATGAGGGTCACCACTCTGTAAAAGCAAATAGCTGAGCTAATTGAGGTGGACTGAAATTAAAATGAAAACTGTCCTGTAGCCTGACCAATCAAGATTTGACATTCTTTTTGTAAATTATGGGGACTAAAAATTAGAGGGACCATGTTGCTTGTTATTAGTGCACAATACACAGGTGCATTAGTGTAGATGGCATATGCAGGTTTTGGAGCAACATTTTTGCTAAGAAAACAGGAGATAGTTACAGAGATTTAGTGAAACATGCCAACATACATGGAAGTACAGTATATAAGGCGAAAACAGAGTTTGTACAATTCTAAATCAGTATTTTTATGAAGTTTTTATTTTTATTTTTTTTCTTGAAGGACATTCAAAGCTCTTCTTTGGATGTTGGCTGCTTCTTTCTCGTTCTCTGTCAAGATGATCCCACACTGCTTCAATAATGTTGAGGTCCGGGCTCTGGGGAGGCCAATCCATGACTGATAGTGTTCCTTTGTCTGTTCTTCTATCCAGGTATGCTTTTACTCCATTAGCAGTGTGTTTGGGATCATTGCCATGCTGGAAAATGAACCTTTTGCCAATGAGACATTTTCCAGATGGGATTGCATGGTGGGTCAAAAGCTTATGGTACTTTTCTGCATTCATAATTCCATCAACTTTGACAATATCTCCAACACCACTGGTTGAAATGCAGCCCCAAACCATGACAGAGCCTCCACAGTATTTGACAGATGGCTGTAGACACTGACTGTTGTACCTCTCTCCTGACCTCTTCCATTCAAATTGATATATTCATCACTCCATAAGACCTGTTGCCACTGATTTTCAGTCCAGTTCTTGTGTAATTTGGCATACCTCAGCCTTTTCTCCTTGTTTCCCTTCCTTAAGAATGGCTTCTTAACAGCCACTCTTCCACTGAGACCATTTCTCATGAGGCTTCAGTGAACAGTAGATGGATGAACTGAAGAGCCAGATGTATCTCTCAGGTCCTGTGTCAGGTCTTTGCTGGATTTATTTCCTATTTCTTAAGGACATGACTCTCAGATACTTTTCATCTGCCACTTCTTCTTTTGTCCTCCACTTGTCCGGTTTCCTCAAATTTTGAAGGACACACTGCACACAGTGTAGCAATATACCAGGTTTTCAGCTGATAGCTTATTGGGAATCACCTTGTTGGCGCAAAAATACTATTTTGTGCCTGTCAGACTGTGTTATGTTTCACATTTTTCTGGGACAAACAAATGGGAACAAATGATGTGTTTTTGTGACAGGCTACTAGTAACAAAGTACCTAAAGATACAATTTAAAATTGGTTCTTTGTTAAGTTGTCTGTTATGTGTGCACACAACAAAGTTTCATCCCTTGAGTTAAGTGCCTTTTTTATGCTAGAATGAGTCATAGGTCAGTGTTAAAAAGCGTACCAAACAAAACAACACATTCCTCTGAAAATGGTCAGGTTCAAGGACTGGACTGAAAATGAGTGAAAAAGCAGCCAATATCCAAAAGAAAAACTGGAAGGCCTTCAGAAAGCCTGGACAGCTATTGCTCAAGGTCACTTTTAAAATGACAAGAAACTCTGGCAACTTGTAAGCAAAATATAAAGAAATGATGGGTTGCTCAGGACTTTTACACAATACTGTAAGTAAAAAGAATAATAAATAACAGCAGAAGGGAATGTGTCAGGGACCTGACAGTACACCATGGGAGTGGGACCCCCCTGGAGGACTACACTAGCCCTAAGCAAACTGGTAGTATATCCAAGTGAGTATTTGAGTATCGGTGAAGTGGACTGCATTCAAATATAGGTTTTATAGTCCAGTAGTTCCAACCAAGAGTAGGCTATAGCGTTCACCTTTTTCTTGCATTCTTGTTAACCCTTTTCTTGCTATATTAGTAAATTATGGTCATGCAAGTAAGAATAATCTGAATATGAAAGAAAGAAAGAGAGAGACAACAGTGGGAGGCTGTTTTACTTCCTGTTCTGACGTACACCCTAACGTTTACGCCCCCGTGCCCCTGCCCTGCAGTGCCTGGTGGTGCCCTGTGTCAGCGTCTGCTCTCTTAGTGCTCCACGGTAAGGATTCAGCCACTATGTAAAACTGTAAATACATGTTAAAATGCATTTGTTGCATTTTTTTAAATATAAATTTATAGAGCCGTGGCATCGCTCAAGTGTTCCCACCTTTACTGGTTGTGGGTAAAGCTTTTAGGCCATATGCAGATGGTTTCTGGATGAGAGGAGAGGAGCGCTTACAGCAGCTGCACAATAGCGACATCTAGAGGTTCACTGATAGCAACTTTCTGTGAGTTGAACTTCTATGGTTTTTTAAACGTTTGAGCATATTTTAGTCGGGCTAAACTTTCTAAAAATCCTTCTGTACAGCTGCTTCCTTTTATCATCTATAAAAAAAAACAACTAATGTTATGTATGTTTGGAATTTACTTGAGTGTAGCGGGAAATGAAACCGACCGTGAGCGGCGCTGCAGATCCTTCATTCCCGTCAACAGCAGCAGCAGACAAAAGCGCAGGGAGGAGGAGGCAGCACCGGGCTCCCTCACCGGCTACAACACAGGAAGGGCCAGTCAAGCTTGCTCCCAGACACCCAGGCAGGTCCAGGTCTCCTGTTCGTGCAGGAAGAAGCAGGAACTTTGGGGTGAGGGACAGCCTGAGGTCCGCTGACGGAAGGGAGAGGGAGCCCGAGAGCCGCGGCGGTGCAGCTGTTCACCCGGATGGTGCTGAAGCTGAAGCTGATCTCGTCAGACCAAACAGGGCGGATGCTGTCGAGGAAGATCCGGCAGATTATTTCTCAGCACCGGACCGTCGCTCTGCTTTACGCATACTCTGCTTTAAAGGTGACCCCACACAGCGTTTGGTATCCGGCAGAGCATATTCTCTGAGAGAAAAGGAGAAGAAACCAGCTGAGAAAAGCAGGCACGGGAAGAGAAGCGGCGTGTCCGCGGGCTGCGGAGCGGGCCTCGGTTTGGGTTTGTGGAAAGGAGGATGCTTACAGGCTGAGCCGATTCACTTCCACCTGCAGAAGAGACTCAAGAGGAGAGGTGCTAAGATGCAACCCAAAGCGGATAGCACCGGAACGTCGGAGGCCGCGTTGGAAGAGCCAGAGCCAGAGCCTGCTGCAGAAATGACAGAGGCGGGGTCCGTGACACAGCAGGACCAGGCCCTAGAAGAGGAGATGGAGAGGCTGCTGGAGGAAAATGAAGATCTCAAGGTTTGAAAGACTTTTTAAATGTAAAATAAAATAAAATAAAAATACACTAACATACACAGTGACACTAACCCTGAGTTGTAGGCCACTGCTAAAGGGATGAAACATGCTTTATCATAGGATGTCATTAGTATGACAAAAATCCATAAACGTTTTAATTCTCATGAAATGAAATTGTTTGTGGGACATCCTCCCCGTCTTCACTGAAAATGTACTGGCTTGTAACTTGATATTCATCACGGTGGTATTGATCCATAAGGATCAATTATATCTTGTGTTTAGAAGGGACTACCCGCGAAGCCACAGCTAGAATTTATATGTTGGTCATGTAAATTCCAGCTGTTGGCCCTGTTGCATTTACCGTGCTGGCAGTTGCATACATCTAACTGAAATAAATTGTGGAAAAATTAAATTATGCAGCTGACATCCAGAATATAATTTAAATAATCAGATTGTATATTTTAAAGTCTACACTTGAGATGACTCTATTTGGCTGAAATACATCTGGAGTTACCAGTCAGACTCTAAACTAATAACAGTAGACTTTAGCTCTGACAGCTCCTGTTTTGAAGTGTATACACCTCCTTCTGTCAGTGTGGCACATGCAGTAATCATGTCTTTGCTATGATTCTGCTAGTGTGAGATTGAAGAAATGAGGGCCGAAATGGAAGAGATGCGAGACACTTTCTATGAAGAAGACACTTGCCAGCTACAGGAAATGAGGCGTGAGCTAGAGAGAGCCAATAAAAACTGCAGAATCCTGCAGTATCGTCTGAGGAAGGCTGAGAGGAAGAGACTGCGTTACGCCCAGACGGGAGAGATCGATGAAGAGTTGCTCAGGAGTCTGGAACAAGACCTTAAGGTAGTGGAGGGGAGGAGAAGACTGTGTGTGTGTCTTTTCTGGTATTTTATTTTTAAGGTTAATATGGTAAGTATGCAAGGTTTTGATGTAAGCTAAAATGAACTATCACAGTAGCTCAACTCCTGTGCATTTTAGAGGAGTAAAAATTATCTCAAGTATAAAGTATAGGTTATTTTGTGTGGAAAGAGTGTGAAAAAGTCTTTGGAAGTGAAGGCGAGGCACACACCGCCAAAGCAGCAGATTCATGTTATCCATAATGATTATTACAGGTAGCAAAGGATGTGTCTGTGAGGCTCCACCATGAGCTGGAAAAAGTGGAGGAGAAACGCACCAAGACAGAGGAGGAGAATGAAAAGCTGAGACAGAAACTCATAGAGGTGGAAGTGACTAAACAAGCCCTGCAGAATGAACTAGACAAAACCAAAGAGGTATGTAAACACTTCCACACATCCATCACCATACACCAGAGGAGCCTCAATGTAATGTGCCATTATGTTCCACCACATCCCAAAGATGCTCTATTGGATTCAGATCTGGTGACTGTGGAGGTCATTTGAGTACAGAGAACTCATTGTCATGTTCAAGAAACTAGTCTGAGATCATTTGAACTTTGTGACATGGTGCATTATCCTGCTGTAAGCAGCTATCAAAAGATGAGTACACTGTGGTTATAAAGGGATGGACATGGTCAGCAGTAATACTCAGGTATTCTGTGGTGTTGAAACAAAGCTCAGTTGGTACTAAGGGTACGGTGGCCCTGAGAGGTCAAACGCACCGCAACCTAAGAAAACAAAAGCAATCTCAGGGCCACCGTACTAAAGGGCCCAAAGTGTACCATGAAAATATCTCCACATCATTACACCATTACACATGTGGTTACTTGAGTTACTGTTGCCTTCCTATCACCTTGAAGCAGTCTGGCCATTCTCCTCTGACCTCTGGCATCAACAAGGCATTTTCACACAGAGAGCTGCTGCTCAGTGGATATTTTCTCTTTTTCTGACCATTCTCTATAAACTCTAGAGATGGTTGTGTGGGAAAATCCCAGTAAATCCGCAGTGTCTGAAATACCCAGACCAGCCCATCAGACACCAACACTTAAATCATCTTTCTTCCTCATTCTGATGCTCAGTTGAACTTCGGCAAGTCAAACTGACCATGTCTGCATGCCTAAATGCATTGTGTTGCTGCCATGCGATTGGCTGATTAGATATTTGCGTTAACAAGCACCTCAACGGGTGTACCTAATAAAGTGGCCAGTGAGTGTACATATACGCACAACGCATACATTAAAAAACATATAATTTAATTTCAATTTAATGTCCTCTAATAGTCTCAAAAGAGAAGAGGAAGCAAGGACGTCCAGAAGAGTGACAAGAAAGCAGCACAGACTCCTACTGAGGTGAGATGCTGTTATAATTAAATATAATTATTAAATTTTTTTTGTATTTTTAAAATTTTTGGCATAAACTCTTACCTTGCCTTAACTGATGCAGATAAGTGGTAGGAAGTAGTTCTCTTAGGAAAATGTGCTGTCCTGTGTAACTTTTGACATTGTGTGAACTTATCTGTAAATATCTAAACCTGGTTTAGCTATTTTCAAACATGCACCGCAGCCTTGAGCTTTTTTAGACATCACCTGGAGTGCAAATGCAAATGTATGGAACAGTCAGACCAAAGAATAAACTGTTTTTAACCTGCCAGCTCCCAGTTTATGTATGAGCTTCTATAATATCCTTTGTGTCAAATGTTTTGCTTTTCACCCCGAGCTACAATGTTTTAATGAAAGCTGAGAGTTTGCAGAGCTGCAGCAATTTTTTTTTGACTCATTACATGCCAAAAATCCTATTGGTCCAATGACAGATAACTGTCTGGCTCAGAAAGACTGTGGTACAAAATCTTCTCTTCACTTTAATCCTAAGTCCTAGGTCTTCCAGCCTTCTTAATGATTAGATTTTAACTATTTCAGTGCACTTTAGTGTTTACAGTTTGTTTTTCTTCGTGTTTCAGGAGGACAATGAGGACCTGAAGTGCCAGCTAGCTTTCATCAAAGAGGAAGCTGTGCTTATGAGGAAGAAAACAGCCAAGATTGACAAGGAGAAGGACCGGCTAGAGCAAGAGTTGCAGAAGTACCGCTCCTTCTATGGAGAACTGGACAGTACCCATCCTAAAGGCGAGGCTGGGGGGCCACCCACCACACGCGAGTCAGAACTAAAGCTACGGCTTCGCCTGGTGGAGGAGGAAGCCAACATCCTGGGGAGAAAGATAGTTGAGTTAGAGGTAAGAGCAGACAATTCTGTGTGAATTTTCTGAATGGAAGATCGTGTGATCTTTGAACCCGTCTCCCTCTTTCCACACAGGTTGAGAACCGCGGCCTGAGGGCTGAGCTTGATGACCTCCGCGGTGAAGGAGACAGCACTGGAGGCTCTGGTTGTGGAGTGATGGGTGGGCCGGGTGTAGGGCGAGGCCTGGGGGATGATCTGACGGAGCTTAGACAGCAGCTGCAGCTGGTGGAGGATGAGGCAGAGCTGCTCAGGAGAAACCTGGCCGATGCTGAGGAACAGAACAAGAGGGTGACGGCTGAGCTGAATAAGTTACGCTTCAAAGCCGGCACTCACGAAGGAGGTGCCCGGCATGGAGGAGGAGGACTTACGGGTGGAGCAGGCATTGATGGAGCAAAGGCAGAAGCACTGCAAGAGGAGCTGAAAGCTGCAAGGCTACAGATTAATGATCTAAGTGGCAAGGTATGAAAGATGAAAACACTGACAAAAAATAAGATGCTGATTTATTTAGTTAATTTAATGCTTATATAATCAGTGTAAATATATGTATTTAAGCTTTAATTAGTAACTTTTAGGAAGACTAACAGTCTCCAGATGTGCTGGTGGCTCTGTAGCAGTAATAACAATAGCATCGTGAATTTTACCAGGCATGATGTTTTCTCTGTTAACCATTTTAGTTTAGAGTGTTAGCATCTTGTTCTAATTAGTTCACACTGAACTGAAAGTACTTCTGAGCCCCACCAATATAAGATTTTTAAGACCGATACCAATACCGATATATGCTACCAATACCAATATTTAAATATACCAATACAGATATTTTAAAAATCCAATATTCTGATATATCTGTGAGTATTTTTTTTTTTCTTCTGGACACACAAAACCTAAACAGATTTCTCTAACATTTGTTATGTGTAGTTCCAAACACGTGTGTTGCCGACAGGGAAGCTGCAGAGTTCCTTCTCGTCTCTTCTTTCCTTTTTTAGTTTTCGTTTATTAGCTGTTATAAACATCAATACCAATAGATCAGCAAATAGCTAATATCAGCCAATAATATCTGATTGGGACCAAATTTCAGAGCAACCCATCCAATAGGAAATCATAAATATCAGTTTCCTTGTGTGGCTAGAGGGAATGTAAGTGAAACACCAAAATGAGTTAGTCATCATCTGTTGACCTTGAATCTCTGTAGAAAGTTTCAGCCATTCCCAAAACCATCGACTGTATATAAGAGATTAACGTAGCCACCATGAAGTTTGAGGAGTATTGATTTTTCATCATGTCTTTTTTAAACCACAAAGTACAATATTTGGCAGACAGGCCATTACTGCTGGCAGGTCTTTTGTTGAGGTCTAGTCATGGTTGTAAAAATTATTCCCAAGGACACACCGGAAATTATCTCGACGTCAGTTCAAGGTGCTTCTTCAGTGTAGCCTGGACTTCCTTGTTAGACCTAGCAAGAGAACTTTTATGTTCAAGAATTGTTTTCTGCTATCCCTTTTTCTTACAATACAATGAAATGCACAAAACATTCTCCATCCATCCATCCATCCATTTTCTTCCGCTTATCCGGGGCCGGGTCGCGGGGGCAGCAGCCTAAGCAGAGAAGCCCAGACCTCCCTCACCCCGGCCACCTCCTCTAGCTTATCCGGGGGAACACCGAGGTATTCCCAGGCCAGCCGAGAGATATAATCTCTCCAGCATGTCCTGGGCCTGCCCCGGGGCCTTCTCCCGGTGGGACATGCCCGGAACACCTCCCCCAGAAGGCGTCCAGGAGGCATCCTCGTCAGATGCCCGAACCACCTCAACTGGCTCCTTTCGATGTGGAGGAGTAGCGGCTCTACTCTGAGCCCCTCCCAGATGGCTGAGCTCCTCACCCTATCTCTAAGGGAGAGCCCAGCCACCCGTCGGAGAAAGCTCATTTCCGCCGCTTGTATCCGCGATCTCGTTCTTTCGGTCACTACCCAGAGCTCGTGACCATAGGTGAGGGTAGGGACGTAGATTGACCGGTAAATCGAGAGCTTCGCTTTTATGCTCAGCTCCCTCTTCACCACGACGGACCGGTACAGCGTCCGCATCACCGCAGCCACAGCCCCGATCCGTCTGTCAATCTCCCGCTCCCCTCTCCCCTCACTCGTGAACAAGACCCC
>VUQS01073775.1:0-35371 GCA_015108495.1 Heterochromis multidens
GAAAAAAATATAAAAAAAAAAAAAAAAAAAAAACCCCAGACAGTTCTATAGTAGATAATGAAAAAACAGGAACAGGTCATTTAGTTGTTTAATCTGTTACTTAATTACTTTGGTATAGTCTCAGTGGCCATGGGGGAGGTTTTTATCAGTAGCAAAAGCTGTAAAATCTACGAAAATACAGTTAAAAGTCCCAAATGTATGGCCCGAATTGGTGTCTTTGCTGGGGTGATTCTGGCCCCTGGGCCTTATGTTTGACCCCTGCGTTAGGTGGTTATTGTATGTAATTACAATTAAATTCTGACCAGTACTGTAGGAGTATTGATTCTTGTGAATTATGGATGGACACCTTTCTGTGGCATAAACTCATTGATCCTTTGGCCATGGCGAGAACACAAGTAAACAAACCAATGGGTAACGTCGGGTTGCTCCTCTTTATATACAGTCTCTGGTGAGAACCAATTTGAGTTTTGCACTTGTGGTGTATGTACTTTTAGAAGTAGTTCATTAATCTAACAGTCAACTAACAGAAAGTTACTTGGAGGCTACAGTAATCTGACAACTGATTACAGCCATTCTTCAATCTTAAATGCCAAACTCAACCCAATTTTGGCTTCATAATTAATAATTGAGAGGGCTTGCTAATACTCGCTGTAACAAGTGACAATGCGTATTACAGTATATCTTTGGGGGACTGTGATTTTTTTTTCCTATTTTCTGCTATTTTATGAACTGAATTATTAATTCATTTAAGAAACAGTTAAAAATAGTCATCGTTTGCAGCCTTCATTCACTTTTTTGTCAGTGTTTTTTGGCCAAACAGTGCAGGCAGTCACAGTGTAAAGTGAGGTTAGTAGCTGACTCTGAATACAAGACAAAAAGTGTTGATCTGTTTTGTTCTCAGCATCAACAATGTGAATTAGCCTATTTGAGTACCCCTGTTTTGTGCTTTATTGAGTTCTTTAATAAGATGTTTGGATCCTGGTCAAGGATGATTCTGATGCCAGGAACATTTTTAGAAGCTGAAGATCAATCTTAGCTGTCGTTTCTTGCACTAAGCTTGTATGCTGTCATTGGTTTTCTGTTTTGTTGTTTGACATATCTACCCCTCCATCACCGCACAAGTTCATAGTCAGATATTCTCCCTTTACATTAATTTCTAAACTGCCAAACACCAAATAACTGTTTACATTTGACTTGGAGCTTTTCAGGCATGACTATGCTTAGTTTGCAATTCATATATCATCTTCTCCACACAGACATCCTGGAAATGTCTGAGTTTCTGAAGCAGAAACAAACTCTTCACCAAATGGTACTGGAGTGCAATTCTAACTGTGTCTTTATAAATACATACATGTGCACCAAATTAGAAAGTGTGCAGAAGACTATCTGCGTGTGTGTGTGTGTGTATGTGTGTATGCAGTACACATATACACAGGCGCAGAAAGACACACTGACACAGATGGCCACTGCCCAAGGCCTCTCACTAACGCATGAGCACTCACTCGCAGTTAGCCCAAATATACAAACGTGCACTTTCTCCCTCATTCACATTGAGTTTCATAAGTGGAACACGAAAGGAGAAGACTGTGTAAGAAGGGGAAAGGACAGCCCGAGGCTTTTACATACAAGATGACCCCAAAGACAGAATGGTGCATTGTTACAGTGGGGTGGCATGCCTGTGATTTCCAAGAAAACAGACAGAGAGAAAGGAAAGCCCAATATTTTTAACCTGTTTTCATGTGATGCACACTTACAATCTTAACTCTGTGTCCCGGCGTGGCTGTGATGTCCCAGGTGCACTCCTTCCGGCTGGGATACTTGTCTGGCCAGTTAGGGCTGCTCAGGGTCCCACTGGGACTGTGGATCTTATGTTCACACTCAGCTGGACACACACACAGAGAAACACACAAGAGCACACACAAGGAGGAAGTTAAAAATCATGGCTGCACAGGAAAAGGTCAGAGGAAATGGAAAAGGAACAGGAAGGAGAGAAACACAAGAACCAAATGAGAGAGAAAAGATTTCAAAGAAACACATCCTGGTGACAAGTTCAGAGTGGATTTCACTTGGAATTGGCAGCATGCTTTGCACAAACACTGCAGCAGGACATCTGTACTTTATATACTGTAGCTGCATACAGAACTCCATAAAGAACTGAAAGGCTTGCAGTGAAAACATCCCAACACATAAACAGCAATATGATGGAAAATGTCTCATTAAAAGTGTAGTGGTAACAGAATAACGGACTATATACATACATTATTTATGTGTATACAGTAATTAAATTAACAACCATATCATTATTTTGGATTTGGGAGAGGAGGTGGGCCTGAATGCTATCTATATGCATTCAGTGAGTATAGACTGACAAATTTTGTAAATTTGTGTAACCATACCTGCATTCAGAGTCTGGATGTTTAAAATTGAATGCTTTTCTAAACACCACTGCATTCATTGGGGATGTATCAAATTCAGTGGTTTTGTTTCATTCCTGACTACTACTCCCTAATTTGACCCACTTTTTCAAAGCAACAAGCTGCTATTGTCTTGGTCCTGGGTCTATGACCCAGTATTTTGTGTTTGTTTGGACTTGTTGGTTTTTCTTTTGGAATTATTAGATACTTATGTTCAGGTTTTGAGAGCCTCATAGTTGTTTTATTTATATTTCTAGTTCTTGGCTTCTTGTTTTATTCTAGTTCCCTTTCATGCCCTGTCCAAGTCTTGTCTCTGTGTCTTGTCCTCTGTCTCCTGTATCAAGTCAGTCTTGTCTTGCGTGTGTTATCCCTTTCTGTCTCCCCAGTCTTGTCCCTGTGTCTGTCTGGTCTTCCTGGTCTCCCTGTGTTCTGTCTCCATTGTTGTCTGGTTTCCCTGTTTGTTCTGTCAAGTTTATTTGTCTTAGTCCTGGTCTCTGTGTTAGTCACTTCCTGTTTTATTTTGATAGTCTCCTGTCTTGTGTGTGTCATGTTCAGTTTTGCTTCCCCTGTCTCGTCAGTTTGATTCTGTTCAGATGTGTCCACTCTGCCCTGAGTCCCTTCGTGTGTATATATTGTCTGCATCTCCCTGTAGCCTTTGTCATGTCCTTCCTCAAGGTGTGTGAATCTGTTTAGCTTCTCGTTAGTTTGTTCCTGCTATTGTTATTGTGCTTTGGGTTTTGTTTTCTGCTTTTTACTAGCGTTAAATAAAGCTGTGATTTTAAGTTACGTCTGTCTGCTGAGTTCTGCATCTGGGTTCACGCTCTGAACGCCACACACCCGCTCCCATGACAGCTGTATGTTTCCTTGATTTTAAGGCTTTGTCAGCTCCACCTACCTATTACATTATAGAAAGGCTTACTCAGCAGTTAGCTCTTTGTTGCCACAGAATCTCAGAAAGTGCACTGAAAAATATCAGCTGCACTTCATCTGTCACTGATGGACAACTTTGACAACACACAAGAGCTGCTGGCTAACATTGGCTACTTTCCTCCTGGAGTTTGTCTCCGGTTAAACTTATCCACAGCAGGCCGCACAGTCACACATGGCATTTTCATGCATGTGATTTTGATGAGATAAATGCTATGGCTTTGTGAAAGTGTGGACAGGCAGAAGGCATGCACAAGACAAAGAAGATGTGTTTGAAGGTGATGGCTTTTATTCCTCAGGAAGACCAAACTCGTGTACAGAATTGAAATGGAGTCCACAAGAACAATGTGTAAAGAAGAATTTTTTTTCTAACATGCTAAGTATCAGATACAGATGTCAAAATCTCCACACACTTTTGTTACAGAAGACCATAACATCTCATGTATATAGACAGAGCCATGACTATAATTTGATTTGCTGTCAGAAATGTGAAATGCAATAATTACATCATAGTGTCACCAGAAAATAAATGGAAAAAAAGACAGTTTCAAATTCAATACAAGAGATTAAAATGGGATCCCTGAGACCTTAAAGGATGCTGATTTAAAAATGTTTTTGTCATTTTTTTCTTTCCCACTGTGAGTGTCTTATAGTGTGCACTGTAACCTCTATCATTAAAACTTTACAATTAATGATGAATCCAGCATGTAACAGCACATGCTGAAATCCTCTCACACACACACTAAAGCTCATGTATGTATACAAACATGGATATAGGCCGTGTGATGGGAATATGGATTAGTATGACACTGCAAGGCTAGCTTGCACTGGTGTAGTGCACATATAAACACACATGTACACACAGGAAGACGGCGCTACATGCAAAGCTTTCAAGCTCCCAGATGTCTGAAACATGAGTCTTTTTATGAGCATCACAGGGAGTCTTTAGTGAGGTGTGTATGTCCGTGCTGATGTTGTGAGTGTGTGTGTACATGTTCAAAAGTTCAACTTCAAAGAGCTGTGTATATGTCCATTCAGCAGGGTGTGTGTGTGTGTGTGTGTGTGTGAGAAAGTGCAAATAACTTTTAATAAATAATGTTTTCTGTCAAACTAAAACCTTTTTCCACCCTGTCTGTTTCTCACACACATCAGAGTGAACAGAGTTTTAGAGACTTCCAACTGGTTTTTAGGTCATCTGAGAAAAGTTCAAGAGTATCGAGTCTTTCAATGTAGATCATATCCTGAATTTAATCTCCGACATATAATTTATAATGTAAAAGTTTTGTAGGACATTTCTGTGGTAATTAATTTCCAAGTTGTGCGTTCCTGTTTCAAGAATGTCCTTTAAGAAAAGTCAAAAAGAGGTCTGATGTCTTTCAATGTAAGCCAAAGGCCCTTCAGGGCCAGTAAATGTCAAGGCAAAGGCTGTTTCTTTTTCAGTCTCACCATAAATATTAGTAATATATAATTTATTTTTCAATTTTTGCTAATGTTTTCTAAATCTGCATGGTAGAGGGTTTTTTTTTTTTATTGTTCCAGGATCGGACATATTAAGTCAGTCAGGTGAACACTAGAGACTTTCTGACTTGAAAGGTGTGAGTTTCCAACTTTTGACTTGTATGCAGCTTAAAGAAACAGTTCACCCCAAAACTGAATATACAGTCATGGTAAAAAGAAAGTATACTCTCTGTCTGTTCTGTGATTTTACACATCAGGACATAATTAACAAAAAATGATCTAATCCTTGGCAGGTCTTAAAATTTGATAAATACAACCTGAGATGAACAACATAATATACATATTACACTGTTTATTTAACAAAAATGAAGCCAAAATGCAGAAACTGTGTGTGAAAAACTAGGCACACTCCATGATTCAATAGCTAGGAGAACCACCTTTAGCAGCAATAACTTGGAGTAATAGTTTTCTTTATGACTTTATCAGTCTCTTACATCGTTGTGGAGAAATTCTGACCTACTTTTCTCTACAGCGTTGCTGTTGGACAGATGGCCTCACATTTGACTCTAAAATACTTTGATATACGAAGAAGTTCATAGCTGACTCAGGGACTGCAAGGTGCCCAGGTCCTGTGGCTGCAAAACAACCCCAATCATCACCCCTCCACCACCGTGCTTGACAGTTGGTATGAGGCATTTGTGCTGAGATGCTGTGTTTGGTTTTCCAAAGGACATTTTTCCAGAAGTCTTGTGGTTTGTTTGGATGCAATTTTGCAAACCTAAGCCATGCTGCCATGTTCTTTTCAGAGAGAAGCCCTTATAAAACAAGCCATACTTGTTCAGTCTTTTTCTAATTGTACTGTCATGAACTTTAACATTTAACATGCTAACTGAGGCCTGTAGACTGAGATGTAGCTCTTGGGTTTTTTGTAATTTCTATGAGCATTGCACAGACTGACGGTGGGTTGAATTTACTGGGAGGTCCACTCCTGGGAAGACTGACAACTGTCTTGAATGTTTTCCACTTGTGAATAATCTTTCTCACTGTAGAATTATGGATTTAAAACTGCTTGGAAATGGCCTTATAACCTTGGGCAGTAACAATTGCTTCTCTAAGATCATTGCTGATGTCTTTCCTCATTGTCATTGTGTTAACACAAACCTGAATGCTATAGACCAGATTATTCTTAATATGACCTCATATATAAAACCTTAGCATTTATAAAGGGTGTGCTTTCTTTTTACCATGACTGTACCTGTGTTTCCTCTGGCCTGTAGTGTCATTTATTTGTCTGAATTGTTTTGGTCTGAGCAGGTTCATATAGGAACTATTTTCTTCCTGTCTTCCAAGCTTTTCACTGTGCAGAAGGAAGAATGCCTCTACCTGTGACTAGGCTCATGCGAGTGACAGAGTGACAGGATGTAAACACTGATGGTGTCTCCCCTCAGCTGAGCTTTAATGTTAGCTAGCTGCATGCCTTCTTTGGTTTGCAGCTGTAGTTTGCCAGAAAGACAGGCCGTGATTTCTGGACGAAGACATTCCTGCTGAGTTTTTCCAATTTCCTTTTTCACTGAGGCACACTGAGCACCCCAAGGCAAATGCCATTTAGTTCTATTATATTCAAGATAAGGCATACATTTCTACAGCTGATATCTCAAAAACTGGACAACTCACACTTAAACAATCTAGATGAATAAATAGCACCACAGGACAGAGAAATACATGAATTGGACTTAGGGGTGAACTGTTCCTTTAATCTATGTAAAGAAATATATGCAAAAAACAAATACTTCCCTTAAATGTAAAGCCTGTTGTCATGTGGATAGACAGAGTGTGAGCTATACAATGGATGATGGCTATTTTTATGAATGAACACATGCTTGTGTGGATGCGTGACAGCATGCACGTGCGCTCCGGTGCTTTTATGCCAGTGTGTGTGCGGATGTGAATGTACGTGAAACCCACCTTCCTTACAGTCATGTTTGTTCTCATGCAGCACAAAGCCATGGCGACACTGACACACGTAGGAGCCCACTGTGTTGATGCACTCGTGCTGGCAGCCGCCGTTGTCTTTGCTACACTCGTCTTTGTCTGTGAGGGATACACATGCAACACATCACCAATGTGGAAACATCGGAGAGATGAGATGGTGGGAAGGGAGAGAAAGAAAAGAAGACACTAAGAAAGACAGTACAGAGAAAAGGAGACGATGAAGACAAGTTAAACTTTTTATTACAAGGCTGAGAGTTAAAGCCCAGCAGGATGGTCAAAAGAGCCATCCCAGCTTTGAACGCTGTCTGCAGCCCACATTTTTGCTACAGTAACAGCTAGAGATTAATAAAGGTGAAGTTACTCAAAAAAGCAAAAGTTTGCATTGACAGGCACGGAGAAGAATATCCAACAAAAGAAAACAAAAGAATGTTCTAAAGTTTGTTAGTCTGTGTAAGTCTGGTACTGTTGCAATCCTCTAGGTCCAGGTCACAGCAGCTATTGTCAAGGTGTCTTATTGTTTTGCTTCCTTAGTTTTCCCTCCTTTGTGATCCATTAACTTGCTCCTGATTAGTTTCACCTGTTTCTTGTTAACCTGCCCTGCTTGTGTATTTAGTTTGTGTACTCCCCTCAGTCTAGGGGCCAACTGAAATCCAGCCCCTATACCCTCATACTTTGTGATGAGTGTAACACAGAGTGGATGCACATGTGGCTGCTGAAGGGTCTCTTAATTAATGGGTAGGGTACAACCACAGGAGTAAGCTTTAGGATGTTCTTGGCTTTCTCCGATGGAAAGAGGAACTTCCAGCCATCTGCAGTGATTTATACTGCTATCAGGTGGAAGTAATAAGATCATGTCCATAACTTGTAACATGCACACACTCCATTTTCGTTTCTTTCAGACCTTTGTCTTTACAGTGGCAGAAATAATTATTTGATCCCCTGCTGAATTTGTAACTTTGCTCACTTTCAAAGAAATGAACAGTCTCTAATTTTTATGGTAGTTTCATTTTAATGGAGAGAGAAAATATCAACCAAAAACCCAGAAAAAACACATTACATAAAAGTTAAAAATTGATTTGCATGTCACTGAGTGAAATAAGTATTTGATCCCCAACAACACAGCCAGAATTCTGGCACCTACAGATTGACTGATTGTAATCTGTGTGCCACATGGACACACAGATACTCCTGATCTCAACTCATTATGCGTATAAAGCACATCTGTTCACAGAATCAATTTCTTCCATTCCAACCTCTCCACCACCATGGGCAAGACCAAAGAGCTGTCAAAGGACGTCAGGGACAAGATTGTAGACCTGCACAAGGCTGGAATGGGCTACAAGACCATCAGTAAGAAGCTTGGTGAGAAGATGACAACTGTTGGTGTGATTATTCAGAAATGAAGGCTTGGGAGAAAGTGCTGTGGTCAGATGAAACCAAAATTGAGCTCTCTGGCATTGACTCGACCCGCCGTGTTTGGAGGAAGAGAAATGCTGAGTATGACCCAAAGAACACCATCCTCACAATCAAGCATGGAGGTGGAAACATTATGCTTTGGGGCTATTTTCTGCTAAGGGTACAGGATGACTTCACCGCATTGAGGGGCCAATGGACAGGGCCAAGTACTGTAAAATCTTCAAGAACCTCCTTCCCTCAGCCAGAACACTGAAGATGGGTCTTGGATGGGCCTTCCAGCATGATAATAACCCAAAACATATTGCCAAGGCAACAAAGGAGAGTCTAAAGAAACTCAATCCTATAGAAAATCTGTGGAGGAAGCTAAAGCTTCGAGTTTCCAAGCGGCAGCCAAGAAAACTGAAGGATTTAGAGACTTTCTGTAAAGAGGAGTGGGCCAAAATCCCTCCTGAGATGTGTGCAAACCTGGTGACCAACTACAAGAAACGTCTTACCGCTGTGTTGCCAACAAGGGTTTCTCCACCAAGTACTGAGTCATGTTTTGCTTGGGGATCAAATACTTATTTGACTCAATGACATGCAAATCAATTTATAACTTTTATGTAATTGTAATTATGTAATTATGATTTTTAGTTGACATTCTGTCTCTCTCCATTAAAATGAAACTACCATAAAATTAGAGACTGTTCATTTCTTTGTAAGTGAGCAAACTTACAAATTTAGCAGGGGATCACATAATTATTTCCCTACCACTGTACAGTACTAAATCATAGACTGTGTGGATTCTTTGCATTCATCAACTTTTATTTTACTATCTGTTGATACATAAAAGATCTGCCGGTGTTTTCTGTTTTATTGTTTTGCAGGTGTTTTCTATAAGTGCTGTGGTGGCAGCAAAAGGACAACTTCTATTTGTATTTGTAGTTTTATAGTTTTCACTGACTACAACAAGTTACTTTTCTGTCTTCAAATACAAACAAATGTCAGCATCTTTTCGTTTTTCTACATTTTCACCAAAATCATTTCATTTGATTTATTACTGAGGCAGTCCATCTGGGATAACAACAGTGAATTCCAGTGACTTCCTTCATAAAACAGATGCTGTGCTTGTATGGAGTGTGGTAGATAACCCTGTATTGATGCAGATTTGGTACTGGAGGGCTTTATAACCCACTCCCACTTAAGGCTGGCTGATTTGGAATAGCATTTATTTTGGTGGAGCCACCACATGAACAGTGAAAGTGTATAGAGGATGGATAGAAATTAGGACTTGGTCAGATCTTCTTTGTCCACTGCGGCAGTTCCACACCAGAGCGCCTTGCCTTTGTCCCTCTTGTCATCTTTTTCTACAGTGGTTTGTGCCCTTTTTAGTTTTACTTTTCATTGGGCTAAGCTGTAGTTTGTCTCCCATTTGTTTCTCTAGTTGGACTGTTAGTTTGCCTTTTAGTTTTGTGAAATCAGCTTAGTGAGGCTGACTTTTAGTTTTGCACCTAGCTCCTGTGTCTGCATTTGAGTTCTCAAAATACATGTGGTCACACTGAACCCTGGCTCAGAGACTCTTCTGACCATAACAGCTGTTTTCAGATCAGCTATGCAGGGAATTTGTTAGAATCTAATAAGTACTTCAGTCTGTGTTCACATTGGGGAACATGGTAGGATACACAGGATATAAAGTACTATAATATACTATAGACAGACTGAAAAATATGGTATCTTTGAACTCTTTTGGGCATCTGCTAATATTTTAAAATAAGATTTTCAAAGAAGTTTGAATACCTAGTACATGCCTATGCTACAGTATTGTTTGGCCTGTGATTTTAGTCCGTTACGTGGTTGCTAGGCAATATGATGATGTCATAATATATCATGCATAATTGAAGTTCTGTTTATATAAATTAAACATTATTGTTGTGAAATCTAAATGATACAATGCCTTTATAGGGTGTTATACAAATGTGTCATTTTAGCTTGTTGGGAAGTGGCAACATGATGACATCATAATATCTGATATAGATGAGAACCTTCAGGTACCTGTGTGCCAGTTTTGTTTACACAACTCCTGATCATGTACAGTAAGAGGAGTCTGCAGGAAAACAGACAGAGATTGCTTGCATTATAGAAAGATGTTTGGCTGTGCAGAGTTTGAGAAAATTGATCCAGTTGCAGGTTAAAGGCTGAAATGGTTTAAAGGCCAAAAATAAACTCACTTCTCAATAATTTTCTCTCCCTCATACTCAATTTGAGGTGTCCTCTGACCACTTGGATTCACCACAGGATGGGCTTGGTGATAACAAAGCCCTTTAGTGAGGCTGAACGCCGGGTGGAGACGGAAGAAGCAACGGAAGGCTCGCTCTGTTTGGGGCTGCCACGTTAAGCACAGAGACAGAAAGAGGCAGAAGAGGTGGGGATGGATCGCAGACCGCACAGGAAGACAGAGGACGTACAGGGAGAGTGTGGGAGCACAGTGTGTTTGTGATTGTGAGAGAGAAACAGATTCCTATAAAGAGATGTGAGATTAGACACAGACGCCGAGTCTCACTTCAACTTAGGAGCTTGTGAATTAAACTAGATCTGCTTTTAATGAAACCACTAAATCCTCTCTCTCTCCCTCTCTCTTTCTCCATGTGTGTGTTTGTCTGTGTCTGCTGTGGTATTACAGTGCTATTGTGGGCTCAGTCTCACCCTATCACAGGCTAAGAAGCTTTGCGGTCGATGCTACACAGTGTTCATTGTAGCTGTCTTCAGGTCAAGCACAAAATGTGCACACGCACACACATGCATGCACATACATGGATTAGTAGTATGTGGGAGGCTGAAGGGACCTCCCTAAAGCTGCTGGCTGTTCACCAACCTAAAGCTATCCCTGGAAGCTTCTGACAGTAACTGAGCCACACAGCAGCTTTTAACACACAAATACGCACATTATTCGTATCTGAGTAATTTCCTTTTACAAGTCTGCCCCACTGAACTGTTTAACTGTGTGTTAAAGGTGTTCTGCAGGTTAGTTGAATGCAGTTAACAGCTTTACTTCCTCTGAAGTTTAAACTGTCCTGATTTTCTCTTTTAGTTGCTTTGCAGTAAATTGTTAGATTAAAAAAAAGAGAGAGAAATCTGGATCTTAACATCCAACAAATTCCTCCCTGCAAGAGTAAGCCGGGAACATTTGTTGTATTTTTAGTTGAAAACCAGGCTGTGTCCCAATTTCATACTATTTATGACTGTCTTTAAGATTGCACTTTACTCACACAAAATTTGTGAAAAACAAAACAAAAAGAATGTATCACATAGTGTTTCCAATCTATTATACATTTGTTGATTTAGTTTGACATTATTTCAGTGATCTATAGGGTTTACATCGATGTGACAAGGCAGAGATAAGGATGCTGCCTAAACACTGCAGGTTTCCAAATCTTCCCAAAATCCCCCCCAAAAAAATCAACTTAGGCATTTTTTAGTGCACCGAGTAAAATGCATAGCACAATCATGGCCTGGATTTATTAACACAAATTGTGGTGACACCACTTAAACATTTTGGACAATTAAAAAGCTGCAATTGTTTTTTGTTTTTTTTTAGATTTTCTAAATTTAATTTAGGCTAATGTAAATTGCCGCACATCATCCACGCTGCCTGGCCCCCCAAAAAGTCACACACTCTAATATTTCATTTGGCCACATTTAGCTTTGATGGCACACATTTTCCGTGCCATTGTTTCAGTAAGCTTTTGTACTGTCACAACATTTACTTCCATCTAGAGTTGGAGTAATTTTTCTCCAAGATCCTGTATTGATGATGGCAGAGTCGGAGAGTCTTCTCCAGCAGATCCCAAAGATTCTTAACAACATTAAGGTCTGCACTCTGTGGTGGCCGAGCCAAGTATGAAAATGATGTCTCATGCTCCCTGAACCGCTCTTTCACGCTCTGAGCCTGATGAATCTTAGCATTGTCATCCTATAGTATGCTTGTGCCAACAGGGAAGAAAAAATTCGCTGGTGGAAAAACCTGATCGTTCAATATGTTCAAGCACTCAGCTGACTTCATTTTCTTGGGCATATTACGTTGATGAACCGAGACCTGACCAACTGAAGCAACTCCAGATCATAACACTGCAGCCAAAGGCTTGTACAGTAGACACTAGGCATGATGGGAGCATCACTTCATCTGCCTCTCTTCTTACTCTGATGTGACCATCTCTCTTGAACAGAGTAAATCTGGACTCATCAGACCACATGACCTTTTTCCATTGTTCCAGAGTACAATCTTTATGTTCCTCAGCAAATTGAAGCATTTTTTTCCAATTAGCCTCACTGATAAGTAGTTTTCTTGAGGCCACAAAGCTGTTTAGTCACAATCTTCTCTTCAGATGCATGTGCTTGTGGAAACATGGCTGTGAGTTCTACTGTTGATTTTTTTATTTTACCAAGCAATCTCTGATCATTCAGGATTTTTCTGTCCAAATTTCTTCCATGAAGATGATGGTTCTCCATTATCCTTCCAGGTTTTTAATAATGTGTTTACCCAATGTTAGCAGCTTCAGCAATCTCCTTATTTGTTTTCTTTGCCTAATGCAGACCAATAACCCTTCTGATCCTTCTGAAACAGATTAACATATTTTCCACGACCACAGGATATGTCTTCTAACATGGTTGTTTAACCTGCTCACTGCATCAGTTAGGGTTAAATAACCTGTTACCAGCCAAAACATATTAATCACTGAAGTAATTATCTAGTGGACGGCTCAGTTTGCTTAGTTAAATCCAGGGGGTGACTTTTTTTTGGCCAGGCAGTGTGTATTACTTTCCTTCACTAAACAGTAAATAGCAGTATGGTACATTTATTTGCTGAATATTTTAGAATCTGTAAATTGATCTAACGCACCACTTTCACTATGATGCAAACACTGTGTGACATAAAACAATAACTACACATTTATTACTAGTAATTCCTTTACAGTTCATCACTCTTTACTTTACTTGCTACTTTTTTGAGGCTTTCACTTAAAGCTTGCTTAGGAATATTAATTTGAATGCTAGAAAGTTTTAGAATAGCATCTCATAACTTCATATCATCACTTTTATTCCACTGAAACATGAATTTTGAATTATCAATCATCAATTGATACCAACCAGTATCAATATTTAGTAAGAAACTGGGTCACAGGACGTTTCCCTCTGGAGGAGAATGGATTAAGAAAGGATCCACATCAGTAAAGCAGGATCCATCCATTCCCTCATGTGACACGGTAGACCAGAGCCAATCAGAGATCGATCCCGATTGTAAGGTCATGTTACCTCTGACCTTTGATGAGATTGCCAGCTTGGTGCCGACATGACCACGAGTTGAACTGACGCGCTTTACGTCCTGGCACGACTCAAACACAAACATACGCTCCTGACACTGTGCCAGTCTGTCTGAGGGAGAGAGGGCAGAGAGCAGGGTGGGTGCAGGAGGCCAGAGTGCAGGTGGAGGCAGCATGAAAAAAAACAGACAAATATGCAAACAGCTCTGCATACACATGAACATTTCACCAAATACTAAACCATGCAAACAACCTCAAATGAATTCACAGCAGAGGGAGAAGGGGGCACAAAATAAGACACCTAGATTCTCCTATTTATAATATATAGTTATATTTTTTAATTATAGTGTTAAATTAATTATAGTCTTAAAGCATCCTAAAGCCACTTCTTCTATTCTTGAAATTACACTGCTACTTAAAACTCTTCAGCGGAGTCAGTGATGGCTTAGATGTCAGTAGAAGTGTGATGACTTTGACACCAGAGGCTCACTAGCACTAACTAATTTTACGATGTCTAAACAAGTGTGTTAGTTGCCTAATCTAAACAAATTATGAAATCCACATTTTTTTGGTGAGCACACTAGAAATGTGGTCTGCAACTAGGAAACTTTAACACTATAAATGGATTATTCTGACTAATGTCTGTTGTTTCTCCTGTGTGTGCATCTCACATTAAGAGTGATATGTCTCGTTAGTCTAAACATTGAAACTCCTGCCAGCTTCAAAGGTTAAAAAGTTTGTAGAAGGGGAGGATCAATGTTCAGCATGAGTTTCTGGCAGTGTGATGGAATTCCAGTGGTGCCAAGCATGAAATACCACAAACCACCCCTGCACCAAAAACCAAACCACTTCTCCTGTGTCCATCTCATCTGAAAACTCCCGACGTTCCAATTAAAAACAGGTCTGACACACACAATCTGACACACACTGAGTCACACGTGTATTTTACCTGAGAAGAAGTGAGCTTTAAAGCCTTTCTTAGAAACGGTGTTGTCCGACTTGAACTCAATCCTCATGTTGTTGTACTGAGAGGTGATGACCTCAGGGACCTCGGTACCACAGTATTTACCATGCAGCTTAGAGTCGGATGAGAGGCCGCTCCGCACCTCCACGTAGTCGTATTTACACACCTTAACAAACAAGCAAGGCTCTTGTAACAAACATCCACGAGATAACTGCTATTTTTAGCTGCTTCCTTTTTCTGTGATTGACATGTTGCATACAAATACACAGAGACACTCACCTCGTTGCCTTCCAGCTCGAACGCTTCAAACTGCATGGAGATGCGATATTGAGTGGGCGCGACCACCTGCCACACGCAGTTTTTGTTGGGTGGGTATTCTTTAGGCCAGCCAGGAGTGCTAATGGTCCCATTTAACTTAGATAGAAGGCCGCCACATGCCGCTGGAAACACACAGGCGTAAACAGTTCAGCAAATGCACAAATACATTCAGCCTCATTCAGCTTTTTTGTCTTCATTTGATAATTGAAATGAGCAGAGAGCAGTGAGGTTGTATGAAGTAAATTGTTAAATTATTATAATAACTTTGGGCTGCAGTTTCTTTTTGAATTTACACTTGTTTGAAATGCTGCTTGTAAAAAGACAGCATAGAGTATTTGTAAAGATGGAGCTGAATCATTACACGTACAGTTGGGGTCAGAAGTTTACATCCACTCATCATGGGCATGAATGTCATGGTAATTTGGGGCTTTTAATGATTTCTTTGAACTGTTCTTTTTCCAGGGTGGAATAATGTGCAGCATCTTTAATGACTTTAAAAACCAAGAATTGGGTGCACAAGTTTGAATTTGTTTTGAATTTTCTCTAATCCACACAGGGTCAAAAGTATACATACACTCGCTTAAATTTTTTAATAAGTGGTCCTGAAGGTTCTACAATGTCTTTTTACTTAACAAGGCCAAGGTCTATTAACTTCTCGTTAGTAATCAGGAGTAGTTTCTCTTTGGCAGTATAAAAAGGATTTGTTTGACAGCACTCATTGGATTGACCAATACTCAGAACAATGAGAAAGTCCAAGGAACTCAGTAAAAATCAAAGAAGGAAGAATACAAGTTGGGAAGGTCTTTTGGAGTCATTTCTAAACAACTGCAGATTCCAAGATTATCAGTTCAAAGAATTGTATGTAACTACAAGTTATTCAGATGTGTCACCACTTTGCCAAGGTCTAGAAGAAGACCCAAACTGTCACCCTCAGATGAGAGGAAATTGGTTAGGCTCTTCAGGACCAACTCAGGAACCACCAAGTCTCAAGCTTGCCATGAACTGGAAATTGCTGGAACACCAGCATCACTGTCCACAGTGAAGCGAGTTTCACATCGCCATGGACTGAGAGGGTCTCGACCAAGAAAGAAGCTCCTGCTCCAAAATCTAAACCTTCAAGCTTGACTGAAATTTGCAACTGTTCACATGGACAAGCCAAATTGGCCACTATGACAAGTGGTATGTTTGGAGGAGTAAAGATGAGGCTTTCAAACCTAAGAACACTGTACCAACTGTCAAGCATGGTGGTGGTAGCATCATGCTCTAGGGCTGTTTTGCTGCCACTGCTCCTGGTATATTGCACAAAGTGGATGGAATAATGAAGGAGGAGGAGTACCTCCAAATTCTTCAACTTCACTTCAAATCAACAGCTAGACGGTTGAACCTTGGACACAACTGGGTGTTCCAGCAGGACAATGATCCCAAACACACATGAAAACTGGTTTTGGAATAGATAAAGCAGGCTAACATTAATCTTCTGGAAGGGCCTTCCCAAAGCCCCGACCTCAACCCTATCGGAAATTTGTGGACTATGCTCAAAAACTGGGTCTGTGCCAGGAAACCAACCAGTTTTAATGGACTATACCAATTCTGCCAAGAAGAGTGGTCAAATATCCAATCAGAATTATGCCAGAGAGATGCTTGTTGATGGCTACCAAAAGTTTTTGGTCAAGGTGCAACTTGCTAAGGAATATTTAACCAATTATTAGTGGTGATGTATGTATATATTTGAGCCTGTATGTATACTTTTGACTAGAGAGAATCCAAAATAAATTCAAACTTGTGCACCCAATTCTTCTTAAAAAAAAAAAGAAAGAAAAAAAGAACAGTTCAAAGAAATCATTAAAAGCCCAAAATTATATGGCATACATGCCCATGATGAATGTATGTAAACTTTCGACTACAACTGTATGTTACTGTATATTATTACCAAGCAGCAATCTTCAGTGCCAAACAGAAGTGTAGTGCTGTTTCAGGCACCATTTAAACTACTAAAAACATGACATGACTTTCACAGTGGGAAGTTAAAAAAATGACAGGTTATCTTAAGCATTTGAGCTAAATAAAGTGCAGTAACTATTAGAGGAAATATGGTATTGATGTAACTTAATTATAAGGCAGCAGCAACAATGTTATGTCATCATCAATTAATCCAATATTGAGAATGCCATAGAAGCTAACCTGTTAGCTAGCCCAAGGTGAGCATAGGTCGGGTGCCAGACAGATATATTGCCATTTGGTTTTACTATAATAGTGTAAACTTTTAAATTTTTAGTTGCTCCAAAAACTAAAAGTATGTTTTGCTACCTTTTAATCTTTGCCAGTTAACACATAGACTAGAGAAAAAAATAATCAAATTCACTGTGCTTCTCTAAGGCAACCTTACCAGCAACTTTTAAGGGGGATCATTTTCATGCATGTTATTCACTGTATAAATTAGCAATAAATCATCAAGCCACCTTAAATATCAAAATGAAAGTTTTGACCATTCATCTTGCTTTTTAATGGCTCTCTTTCATGACAGGTACTTTCAAGCACCTGTAGCCCAAAGTCTACAAAAAAGAAACATATGAACTTCAAAGTCATTAGAAGAGCTGCATATTCTGTTTTCACACTGGGAGAAGAAAAGTGCTGGAGCGTCACTCCACTGCAAAAACCTGCAGTTCCACAAATGCAGGTCAGTCCCCACAGACTCCAGTGCTAAAACTTTACTGCAGAAATAACCATGTTTACATCCAGGTTGTGGTCTCTAAAGCTAATTTTCCCTTTAATCACAACTGTGCTTTTGTAACTCACTCCTTTAAAATGTGTTAAGGCTTAAAGTCATGTGTTATTAGGGGCAGGGCCAATTTGAGTGATTATCACCGAGGCTTCACCTCAGCTAATTTAAGCCTCTAAACTGAACCTCTCAACCGAATATTTTCAAGGGAATTAGCTGAAAAATAATATAGCTCGCTGAGTGAATCATTGCGCTAACAGCCTGAACTAGAAGTCTGTGCTTCAGTTTTTTTCACTGAGTGAAATTCTATTTTTATTTTACTTAATTTATGTGTTAGCAGTAATTAGCAGGTATATTTATCTGTGCAGTGTGCCCACATGTTTTGTAACACAGTCCATCTGTGCGCACTCACCCAAGTGGATGATGTTACAGGTTACTCACAAAACAACTGGCCTCCCCTGAGACTCTCCTGACTGTCTTTTGACCACCAGGGTCAGTCTAAGAGGGATCTAAATCAAAACTGCATGAACCAAATGTATGCAAAAAATGTGCCTACTTCTCCCCTGAAGAAATATTGAAAGGCATCAATTTAACTTAATTTCACTAGCTTTAATTTCCCTCTGTCTCAGAAGTGGTTTGTCCATTTGTTTCAATATGTGGCACATTACAGAGTAATTCTGTGGGATTAAAGGGCCTTCATAGCATTTGCAGCACTGGAAAAACGAAGCATGCGGCTATGAGTCAGAAAGCTGTTTTTTTTCCTGTTGACGGAGACTGTTCGGATGTTTTTTAGTTTATTTTGTTGAGTAAGATTCACATCCTACAGAAACACAATACACAGGAATGCACATAGAAACAGGAATGCAGCATGCCAGACACACATACACTAACTGTTACCTTCACAGCTCTTCTTGTCAGGGGCTAGTTCATAACCTGGGTCACAGGCACACTTGAAGCTGCCAAGAGTGTTTACACACCTCTGTTCACATCCACCATTGTCTGGCTTGGCACACTCATCATCCTCTGAAAAAAACAAAAAAAAAAACAAACAAAAAACACACACACACACACGCGTCAGAGCACATAAATGCTTTGTGAAAACACAATCAACTGAAGCACAGCTTCTCTTTTTCTCATAGTCACACACACCTTTGAAAAAGTTAGCAGCAAAGCCGGCCTTGTTAACAGTCCCATCTGAGACAAACTTCATCCACAGCGTGTGTGAGGTAGAGCGCACATCCTCTGGTTTGTCATAGCCACAGAATCGCCCAATCAGAGGGCTTGTTTCGAGCGGGCCGTCCCGAACTTCCAGGTAGTCGTAAGCACAGCTGTCGTGCCTCTCGATCTGCACCAACATTCATGTAGGTACGCACAAAAAACAGTGAGATATGCAAAACATCGTCCTTTTCCATCAAATCACAGCTCGCACTAATTGTCTTCCTGCATTGTAACTCGTTTTTCTTTCTTAATCTAAGCTTCACTGAAAACACGAACTTTGACCTTACCTATGTGGAGTCAGATTGAGTCGTTTAGCAAACTGACATTTTAACAGCGTTCAAACTACGAAACTAATCCTCCGCTGCCTGCTGTGTGTCTCTGCACACTCACCCACACAGACACACACATGTATGCACCACTACATTTATTAACTTCCTAGCAGCTCTACAAGCGTGAAATTTGACCCAGACATTCCTAAGCACAAGCACGGGATACACATAAATGCACGGACGCAAACACACACACGCACAAAAAGAGTGAGTCACCTCGAAGGCCTGGAAGCTGAGCCCAACGTTGTATCCCTCAGATACAGCGATCCTCCACACACACTCTTTGGAGGGTCTGTAGTCATCAGGATAATTGGGAGACTGAATCTGCCCTGAGTCCTTGGTGATTTCCCCTCCACAGATCGCTGCACAGGGGAAAAGGAGAGAGAGAGCGAGAGAGAGAGAAAGGTTGGATTTGCATCAGCTGCACTGACTAAAGACACCTGAAACACAGTCTGTGTACACTATGAATAATGAAAGCCCCGAGATAACTCACAGAACACACAAGGTCATCAAATTCAGAGCCTGGAATTATTATTTACAGTAATCATTTACAGTCTTTGGATTCAAGTATACGAATGCTTTTATTTGTTAATTTGTTTGAATGAAGGCGTTACCTTCGTAAATGGCAGCGAAGCCTTTTCCTACCCAGTTGCTGCTGCTGCGGAACTCAATCCACATCCTGCTATCAGTTGAAATCAAGACGTCGGGAACTTTATCCCCGCAAAACCTGCCTGTGAAACACACGTGCAAAAATAAATCCTTTAAGTCATGTCATCCAGTGACTGCTGGGGCACTATAGTTCTTGAAACACAGCTGACAACATGACACTGTTATAGCATCCTGTACGTGTTTGCAGCCTCCTCATTCATTTCAGTAGGATCACTGCAGCTGGCAGAAAAAATAAAGTCATCTGGCAACACTTAAAATATACAGGCAGGCACACTCTGTATGTAGAGTAGAATATAGTGTGTGTGTTGTAATACTACAGCTTACTGTGCAAGCATGAAGACAAGAAGAGTAAATTATATTGCTGCTGAAATAACTTTGCCTCAAAGGAGTTTAAACAGCTGTGAAGCATCTTGTTATCTCATCAACCTTCGCCTGTATTTCCTGGCTTGGATTCCTCGATGGTATTTCTAGCACTGGTATGTGTGTCAGTGCACATTGTGTGATTTATACAATTAGTGCAGTTGTCAATCCTAACGCAGCCTTACAGTCACTGCACTCACAAGCATTCAAGATCATTTAAAATAGTCAAGAGGAGTTAAAAAGCCTGTTATCTATTTTTTTTAAAATTGCTCCTACTTCTTAATGTTGGAGTTTTAAAAGCTCAGTGGAGTGGTGGAAAAGTGAGTGGTCACAAGCTAAAAATAGGGATGAAGTTACTCATTGACTTAGTCAAGGAACAGAGTAATTAATTTGAAGGCAGTCAGTCCACCTCCTCCAGCACACCCCTGCCTCACTGCCTCTTGATCTTACCAAGCAGCGGAGCTTTCCTCCAGTATCCATCTCGAACTTCAATGTAGTCATACCAGCACAGACTGCTTTTGTACAGATCCATGGTGGTGAAGTTCAGAACAATCTGGTGGAGCATAAATATGAAAAAGCAACAACAACAACAACAACAAAAAACATATTTAGAAAGTTTAGTACAGATTTGTTCATTGAAGATAAGGGGAGTGAGAGCACAGGAAGACTGGGGTACCTGTGGTGCTAAGGCTTAATCAATATCTAGTCACTCTGCCAGAGGTTGTTTATTTTTTATTGGCCTTGTGTACACATTCGCTACACTGTAGGGTGCTACTGAGTGTGTGTGCGTGCATGTGTGTATGTGCGCACCTTTTCTCCGGGTGTAACAGATATTCTCCAGACACAGTGTGTGTATGAAGGGTATCCGTTGGGGTAACCAGGAGATGAGAAGTTGCCCGTTGACTCTTGGAGCGTCTCCCCGCATGCTGCAATACACACACACGCACACACACAGATGGAGTTACATTTTTGTGGTGAGTCCTGCTGTTGTGTATAATCCTTTCAGCTGTACCAGTGACTTATGATCGGTACATTACTAAAGAACACATGGCTCTCATATTTATTATTATTCTCAACCTGCACAAAATTCATGTTTTAACTGCCATTTTACCGAAGTAAATATATTACAGGCTATTTATTCAAAACAATGGCATCAGACATGCTTTGTTTTTGTGCCATTTATGTGTATATTATCTGATGCATCCATATGGAAACTGTTAGACACGTATTTCTGATTTAGAAACAAACTCATGTTTCATGTTGCCTTTGGCTTGCTTCAATTTTGTATGTAGGAGGCTACATTTTTGTTCCTGTGTGCATGTGAGGTCCAACCTCAGTCATGAAGCCCCTTCGCCAGTTAGCAGAATTAAACATTCCCCAGTCGTAAAGTCATTTACTGTAACTGAACGGAAGTGGCAAACTTTTAATTCATCACATAAAAAAAGAACAACAGAGCTGAATGGATAAAAGATCTTGCAGGATTTCTTTCTTTATTCGTCATCTTGAGTTTAATGCTGTCGCTCTCTTTCAAAAGGAGGTTAGCCAAATGTGCCTTTCCAATCCCATGATGCATGCTGTTTTCCCCCCACAATGCCCTGGGGCTCTGTTCATCTGTCAGTGAATATGGTATCACTCAAATATGACCTTATAAAGTTGAAGTTGTATCTATTTCCAGCTGGGACCCACTAACACAGTCTTGCTCACTATCCAGTATCAAAAATATTAAAAGAAATATATGCATACAGTACTGTGCAAAAGTCTTGAGCCACCCCTAGTTTCTTTATATTTTGCTAGGAAAATGGGAAACAGGTGCAGCAATTTATTGAAACGTGCAAAAAAATATGGAAATACAGAGTTTGTACAGTTATAATTAGCTTAAAGTCAGTATTTGGTATGACCACTTTTATTCTTCAACGCGGCCTGAACTCTCTTAGGCAGCTTTCGTGTCATTTCTTTAAGTAGTCTTCAGGAATAGTTCTCCAGGCTTCTTGAAGGACATTCAAAGCTCTTCTTTGGATGTTGGCTGCCTTTTGTTCTGTTCTCTGTCAAGATGATCCCACACTCCTTCAATAATGTTGAGGTCCGGGCTCTGGGGAGGCAGTTTCCTCAAATTTTCTAAGGACACACTGCACACCATGCTGAGATATACCAAAGTGTGGGCTAATAGTTCTTTGGGAATCACCTTGTTGGTGCAAAAATATTATTTTACTACCGTCAAACTGTGTTATCGTTGGCATTTTTTTCATAGATTCAAATAAATAAATGAGAACAAATTATGTGTTTTTACAACAGGCTGCTTGCAACAAAGTGCCTAAAGATACAATTTAAAATTGGATCTTTGCTGAGTTGTTAGGTGCTTTTTTTTTTTTTTTATGTTTGAATGATTCATAGGTCAGTGTTAAGTGGATTAACAAACCAAAAAAAGATTCCTCTGAAAATGGTCAGGTACAAGGACTGGACTGAAAATGAGTGAAAAAGTAGCCAATGTCCAAAGAAAAATTTTGAAAGACCTTCAGAAAGCCTGGAGAACTATTAAATTAAAAATTACATGAAAGTCTGGCTCCTTGGAAGCAAAATATAAATAAATGAGGGGTGAATCAAGACTTTTGCACAGTACTGTATATTTCAACAAAATTATATCTTACTTACATCAATACAAAGACTGTGGCTTTATTGAAATATATTATTTAATTGATTGTGTCTGGTATTCAGTAGATCATGACAGTGAGGAGGAAACTAATCTTGTATTAAGTGTTCAATGATTCAGCTAACTACCCCACTGGACTTTGGTGAGCTGTTGCAAGTCCCACATTAACACACTGCATCTATCAGTTTAATTGCTATCCAGGTGCAATTGCAGAAAAAGGATCATTAAAGAATGTAGTAGTTATCAGTAAATCTCATTGTGTTTTTACAATGAAATCAGAGCAGATCTTCTGTCTCTAGTGCTGACTCTTGCTTTAGAGATGCTCATTGATGTTGCTGCTTTATGAAGCTTCAGGTATTTAATAAACTCAGATGAAAGACTCCTTCAAACAGCTGCAAGCAGCAAACAAACTTCAGCATTTAGCTGCTAAACAGTAAATTCTCAGTTAGACTTCTAGGTGTTTGCTGCTGAATATGACGTGTATCTGTAAATAAGACAACATGTACACGTAGATGTGGCATATTTTCCCCTAAATCATGTGTGTCGTGCATGCACGAGTCCTGTCAATTTGTGAGAACAGCAGACTTAACTCAAATGAACACCACCATCCATTGCGGTTCTGTGTAAACTGCTGGCATGCATACTGGTCAGATCTCACACGTCTTAAGTAGGCCCAAGCGACGAGTTTGACGTTAGCTGGCTGAATTGTTTGACACCTCATAGACTTGGGGATGCATCTGTGTGTTTGTACGTCTGTGTGTTCATGTGTGGCCCAAAGTAATGGCATCATTTGCAATTATAAAACTTTGTGACATCACTACACTTCATAGTGAGAACAGATCCAGATCACATTAGAACGACTCACCGGGGACCAGAGGAACGCCAGAACAGTACGGGTGTGCACTTGAAATGAGTGTAAGAAAGAGAACATGTGTGTGTTTGTGAGAGAAAAAAAAAAAAACACTGAAGACATGGAGGGAAGCATCACATGAAAAAACAAATTACTCAATTTCATCTCCAGGGCCTGGAGAGTGGAGGGCCGGGCCAGTCTTACGCCAAAAATACAAGCAGATAAACAGATCTTTTTTTTTGTGTCCGAGTTATGACGACAGCACTTACATTCACTGACGCACACAAACATGCATACACACTGCAGACTGAAAGTAAAAGCATCTGTACCTGGACATCTATACAGCTTTCTTGCCTGTGCAATGTCTCCTTTACTGAGCCTGGTCCGCTGGCCAATAGCAGGCCGGACCCCATTTTCATCTCTGGATGGAAGGATGGTGTCGAGGAACATCCCACTTCAGGGAAGGGAAAAGAGCCAGCATTAAACATGGCATTGCAACACATAAATAAAATTAAACAACAATCTAACTGTAAGGAAAAGTGACCTCCATGCAAACACTGATCACCCCACCATTGCAGTTCTGTGTTTTCTCTAACACATGCATTGGAGCTGACTGGGGAATGGGAGGGCTTATATAAGCGGGTATGGCACAGATTAAAAAGCATCCTCACATGGAAAAAATGTAAAGTGAACCCATGACAGTTTTTTTCTGCCAAATTCAAACATATTTCACCATTTTAAATGGTGCAGATGTATAAAAAAATAGCCTGAAAGCCTTCCATCAGCTTTATTGCATCATGTAAACACATCCAATTTCAGCTGAGGTAAATGTGCTATAGCTGTCAAAGTCAACACAAACACAAATATGCTTCAAATGTAGTTTATGTAAATTATAAAAACACAGTCTTTTCTAATTAATTTTGTCATTTTTTTAGGTTGCTAAGCAAAACAAAATGATATGAAATACATAATGTATTTAAGGGTGTGGTAATAACAGGTGACAATAATTTGTTTTAGAATAACCAGTTGCCTAATTGAAACATTAGCTCAGCATCTATGATTTTATTGTCATAGGTATATGTTGTTGTTAGTAATCCTATTCGAATCGTATTTGTACAATTTATTAAGAAATATTGCCACTTGTGTTTAGTCTCTCTAGCCATTTTCACACACGCACTGCAGCCCTGAACTTTTCTAGAAGCCCGTCAGAGGTAAATGTGCATAGAAGTCAGACTGGACATTAAAAAAGCTTTAGCCTGCCAGCTACCTAGTGCAAAGTATGTGTGATGCCCAACTGAGCAGATGTAAGAAATGTATAAGTAATCGTCAGGTGAATTCAAAGGTAGCCCTCTGTGTCCTGCCGCCTGTACACTCTACTCTGGCAGCATCCTCTCCTGAACCAAACATTACATTTATGGTAGTGAGAAGTATTTCCTGCCATGTGTCCCAACCTGATTGTTACTTGGTGATCATACCTGCTCTGGTTCACTGTGTTTCTTCTTGTGTTACTATGTAAAAGTCAGGTCGAGTGTTTAATTTATGCATAGTTCAACAATGATAATTTACAGGACTGAGTACACCTGATGTTTGCACAGGAAAAAACAGAATGGAACTAAAATAAATAAACTAAACGAACAACAACAGTCCAGAAAGCCCTTGAAAAACTATCAGGCTTGTGGTTTCATAAAATTTCAGAGCAGACTTTAATGTTAATAAAAGTCAATCTTGGCATATTGTGATCTTTAAAATTCAAACCACAGCTTACCGTGAGAAGGTGTTCCTGGCGTAGTGCATGATGCTATCAAAATCATATGGCTCCCCAAGAGAGTTCACCTCCCCTGGCTCCATCTTGAGGAAGTTATATTCCTGGCCTGGGAACCAGATATTGCACGCATGCCGTACAAATACACACACACAGACACACACACACAAATATTTGCACACATGCAGATGTAGCAGCATGAGAAGGTTTTAGTTTTATCACACATCACCAATCAGACTGTAACCACTTAGTGTGCTTCCATAAGTACACAAACAAATATGTTGTTGACAAAGACAGCCTGTGCAACGAATCTATAAAATGACTAAATCTGAACATTAAGGGCATTTTAGGGCTTTTGTTAAAATACTTAAAGTTCAGTAGAACAAAGTTGGTGAAAGTTCTGATATTCTTCTAAATAAAACCATAGGTCATGTCTGAGATACTGCTATGTGATTTGATTTCACACCTGTCAGATTACACTGTGGTGCAGAGAGGTGTGTTTAACCAGAAGTGACAGACGGCGGTGAAAGCGGTCCAGGTGACTTCACAGTCATTAAAAGGCTCATTCACACTCACTCAGAGTCAGACATAAGCGTGAATTTAGAAACCCACACACCTGATCTATAAGCGTTGTTTGTCTGTGGCTAGAAACAACCTGAATAATCCCAGGAGAGACCACAGGTGTCTAATAATAGGTCTCACCTGGTTGGATGTTATCCCGGATGATGGTCACGTGATCGTCACGGTCGGGCCGCGTGTGCTCGTGCCAGAAGCCAATGACGTGGCCCAGTTCATGCACCACAATGCCAAACTTGTCACAGTTCTTTCCAATGGAGATGGCCTGGGGCCCGTTTCCACGACGACCCACATAGGAACAACACCTAATGAGGATTAGTAGAAGGTTAATAGCAGGGAGATAGGTGGACAGTATTTACTACACAGTTGGCAGTGGAAATAAGCATCTGCAGTGTTCTGTTCAATTAACAATAAACACACACACACACACACGTCTTTTCAGGATTTCCTGGCCTCAACTACATCCACAAGAGGAAACGCGGCAGGATTTAGGTACATAAAACATTCTGATAATGCTGCAGTTTCATAACCCAATGTGAATATGCTGTGAGAATTCACACAGAACATACACACGCACATCGACACACACTTTCGCTCTCTTTTTCTGGTTAGTAGAGACATCCGTGCCAGGCTAACAAATCTGATTAAAGTTATCCAGTGAGCTGATTGCACAGTAAGGATCAGGAGTCACTGGAATAGATACAGTCTCCCTCTCTTTTTTTTTTTTTTTTTCCCCTTGCAGCATTTGCAGTGAAACCATCAGTAAATTCACACAAACACACACAACAGATGTAAATGTACTGTGATTATATGTGCATTTTTGTTTTAGGTTTTCTTGTTTGTTTCATTTACACACATCTGCTGCAGGGTACTTAGACATCAACTTAAAGTGCCTAATGCAGCCGACCAATCACAGAACATAAAACAAGTGGCATCATCAGTTAACACACAGATATTTTCCCCACTTTAGCAGCTGCTGCTTTTAACATTTAGAAGCTAACTTATTCAAACTCATCCATGTGTAACTTTCTGAGCTTCATCAGAGCGAGAAATATTATCGTGAGAGAAAAGAAGCAACGTTGTGATTCTACAAATTGTTGCCTTACTATGGTTTAATGAGAGACGTTTAATGTCTCTCATTAAATCTCCCGTTTAATGTGCTTCAGTACTTTTGATTCACGATGCCATGGACACATTTTAGTCTGTGAGGTTTGATACCGCAGTCTGTTAACATCTTGGAAAGAAGGTTTCAAAGATACCAAATATGTCAGAGTCTGTAAGCAAACATGTGATTGTGTTTAATTCTGCAGCCATAAAAAACGAATTAAATAAATAAATATTTCAAGATGTGACACCACCATGGTGACCAAGGGTGTTATAGCTAACTAAAAACAAAAGAGAAAACCAAATTAAAACTAAAAGAAATATTACAAGAGAGACACGACACTCAAAGAATCCTAAACTGAATTCCACAACAGTAACGATGGTGGTACAAAAGGGGAAAAAGCTTTTTAAAACCTTACCCTGAGGCAAACTTTCTAAGCATTATTTATCAGATTTCACTGGTGAATCTCTACATGCAGCTTTAATGTCCAGGTAAAGTTAAATTAAATAATCCTTCAGAATAACTGCTCAATTAAGTGTTCAAAGTTAAAATGACTCAGCAGTGAGAAGCAAGTCTTATTGTGACTGGGATGTCATGTCTGTGACTCATCTATGTTGTGTTTTTGTAAATCTTGCCCCTTACAAATACCCATCCATCCATCCATTCTTTTCCACTTATCCAATTCAGGGTCACGGGGGGGGGGCTGGAGCAGCTGCCATGGGGCGAGAGGTTGGGTACACCCTGGACAGGTCACCGGTCTGTTGCAGGGCTAACACAGAGAGATAGACAGCCATTCGCACTCACATTCACACCTATGGGTAATTTTAGATTCACCAATTAACCTAACCCCAATAACTGCATGTCTTTGGACTGTGGGAGGACGCCGGAGTACCTGGAGAGAACCCACAAATACCCCATTTTATAATTTTATATATAATTTTTATTTTTTTATTTATTTGTAAATAATATTAAAACTGCTAAAAAACTATACTAAACATTTAGCTCACTAGGTTGAGCAGGTAACCCATATGTAGTAAGGCTAATGCAGAGGCCCTGGTTTACTGTGTGTCTTCCCCTGGTCTTGCTCCCAGCTTTCCTGTCTTTTCTCCACTGTCCTATTGTAATCAAGACTGAAAAAGCCCCAAATAACTAAACATTTTTAATCCTAACTGAAACTGAACTGAACCAAAGACAGAAAATGCAAACAAAATTAAAAAAAAAAAAAAATCAAAGCTAATAAAAAAATGGAACTATAATAACACTGACAGTGATATAGTGAAACCAGAAGGTACTGAATATTTGATCTTGAATACAAAGTTTTATATGTTTACATCATTTTTACAAGACTTCTGTTAACCACAATAACCAGATGATGAGAGTTAACAATAATCTTTGTATACTATGTACCTATGTAGCTATATAACTTACACTATCTATAACAGGTCCACATACTGTTAGCGTAAAATTGTGTAGTGTTAGCAGAACAGTGGATAAACAAAATCCCTGATCCTGACGAAACAACTTAACATTTTTAGTTGCTCCAATTCAAAAGCTCAAATGTTTGTATCTATAAAACACTGCCTCATATAAGCAGAAGCTGGAACTGGTGAGTATTCTGCACTTTTGCTTTATTAATACTTGTTAAATAAGAAATGCTGCTGGGTATGTTTTTTAACACTAACTCTGCAAATTCACATTTGGAGCTGGATATCCTACTCTTTCAACCATGTGCACAACACTGTCTCGGAGCAATCTCAGGCACCCTAAAACCTCCCATCCAGTCAGTTGAAGTGTCACCACTGTACAAACACACTCTGACCCACCGTGCTGCCACTCGACAGAACAATGCACTTCTGCAGAATATGAACAAAAAAACTGCATGAACATACAAACACTTAAGCCAAGCGCTGTGATTGGTGGGATAGGAAAACAGGAGCAGGACAGGAAGGAAAGTAGAGCCATTGTTGAGTGACCACATCGTCTCTCTCTGTGTGACAAGGTCACTAGTGAACTCTAGGTACACACACAATCACAAACACACACACACACACTTCCAAACTCACCCACAGGGTCTGTAGGTGAAGACTATGTAGCTTTCTTCATCTGTCTTCTCAATGAAAGTTACGCACGTCTGTTTCTCCCAGTGGCGCATGGCCTGCTTGAACATGGCCCTCTGACTGCCTGAAACACACAAATTTTACATTGTCCTTTTACACAATCACACATAAGTGTGTGTTTTGTCGCTGAGCGGGCAGCCATCCAGCGGAGTTGCTTACCAGTGAAGTTTCCTCCTATGACGTAAGGAATGACTCCTCCAGGCCATATCCTCTCAGCTCGGGAAGTGGCTGCTCGAGGAATACGACTCTTCGCAAACTTTCCGTTCTTCCCACCTTTCCCACTTTGGCTCTTTGGACTGGTAGCTCCCTTGCTGTCATTCTTGGGGAGATAATCTAACAGAGTGATGAGGGAAAAACCACAATAAATTGCATGTTGTGTTCAAACCTAATAAATGCTCCAGCAACTTTTATAAATATCAGGTTATGAATGTGTTTCCACGGTACTGGATAATGCTGCTTATTATATCTGACCTTTCACAGTTTGTTTTAAAGTCAGACAGTAATAAAACTCAAACAGAAATAGTTCTGCTAATGCAGTGCAGCTTTTTATTAAACATTTCATCTAAAGAAATTTATAATGTATATTAAATGAGTCAAGTTCTTAAAAAAAAAAAAAGTACAGCAACCTTTCAGTGTCTCTAGATATCACTGTATGGGACAGAGGTTGTGGTGCAGCTTTGTCAGGTCTATCAACACTTGGAAGTACTGAAAACAACTTAAATTGTAATGGATTCAGTCTCTAGTTTAATCAGTGTCTGGATGTGCTTCTGGAGTCTCTGATTTCCTCATCGTGAAACACTTCATTTGACTAAACAGCAAAACAGGCATTTCGCACTAGATGAAATCTCAATTTAAAAACATCCCAGAAAGATGGGCAAGTTGTATGAGGATTCTTGGAAGGAAAAGACACTTTTCTAACAAGCCAACATGCCCGTTGCTTTCTACAATGTGATTGTTGGGTGCTTTTTGTAGAAAAACGTGTTTGTTACTGATTGGTGGTGTGGCTTTATTTTGCATGAGTAGGCCTTTATAAAAGTTTATAGTGTAGTTACAGTCATGTGAAAAATAAATTTTTATAGCACTCTATGCAGTCCTGTGAAAAACCACCTGAGATGAACTACAAAGCCAAAATGCAGAAGCAGAGAGTGAAAAACTAAGTACAGCCTTACTGCTTCCACAGGAATTAAGAGTGTAAGTAGCAGCCAGGTGCTGCTAATCAAATGCACTTGAATAACTGATTATCAGCAAGTGTGAGCACCTCTATAAAAGCAGATGTTTTGGCAGTTGCTGGTCTGGAGCATTCAGGTGTGTATTAACACAATGCCACAATCCTCCAACAATCTTCGACCCAGCAAATACCCCCGCAGTCAAAGACCAGACCTCAACCTGATTGAAATGCTGTGGTGGGACCTTAAGAGAGCTGTGCATAAACAAATGCCCACAACCCTCAAAGAACTGAAGCAACGTTCATCCAGTGTGAGAGACTGATAAAGTCATGGAGAAAATGATTACTTAAAGTTATTGCTGTTTAAGGTGGTTCTACAAGCTGCTGAATCATGGGGTGTACTTAGTTTTTTTTTTAACTTAAACTATTACTGTATGTATCTTAACCTCTTTACTGTGTCTTTACTGTGTGCGTGGTTGCAGTTGCAAGGAAATAAGAAATTTTGCTTGAAAAGGAAACCAATGGCTTTCTAGATCATCCAGTTCCAGCAACAGTAATGACTAACAAAGTAAGTTAAATAAAGTCGCTAAGCTTCATCATGCAAACGCAGCAGGTTGCATGAAGATCCTTCAAGTTTGAAACAAAGCATGAGATGGATTTTAGTTTGCTTACCAAAACCAAATCTACGTATTCTTTCTAACAGAAGGTATAACGACCCTCTCTTCTTCACAGTTTCATGTTCCTCGATTCCACCTGATAAACAAAAGCCAAAAAAACAAATCAGACAATGATGGATCCTGTTGTCCTCAGGTGACCTCCTGTTTACTTCCTTCCTTCCTTTTCAAACTACTCTACTCTGCAACTGATGGCTAATGAGAGAGTTTCAAAGGAAACACAAGACAGAACATCACATGACAGCCACAGTTAGAGTGAGTCCACTTACCAGATGTGTGACCCTGTCGATAGTGTGTGTGCATGTGTGTGTGTTGTGTCAGGTCTATCGTCCTGTCAATCTGGAACATGCGCAGGTCCTCCTCATCTAATGCGATGTCGCCCCAAAATACAGCTGGAAGTAAGAGAAAGTTATTATCAAATCCTAATAGTGTTATGAAAAAAATGATTGCATTTATGTTTATCATCTGAGTGCACTGTGCACAGTTCAGACACAAAGACCCAAAGCCCACCATGACCAGAATCAGTGTGTGACAAATATACATTTCAACTTGGGTCCAACAGGAACCAAAGAGTGTGATATTGCATCTCCTAATTTAAAAGCACAGCAGTCTAAGTAAGAACAAAACAGATATGAAACTAGCAACTGAGCCCATAAACTCACGAGAAAAATGTTTATTCAGGCAATAAATGTAGTGAGCAGTGATATGATTTTCTCATTGACTTCTATACAGTTAGACTTCTTTTTGCAACTACAGGAGTCACCCCCAGCTGGCCATGAGAAAGAATGACAATTTAAGGCTCTTTTGAATTCAGACTCTGAGGCCATCTTTTCTAAATTGGCAGACATATCGGCCATTTCATATTTTGTATTCATATTTCATATATTCGTATTTCATACGTATGAGGTGTTTTTTCAGAGTGAAGCATTGTAGTTAATAACTTCCTAAACCTTAATTTGTACGTTATATATAATATCCTTGTAATGTCCTGCCATATATGATAAATGGCACTGTTCTAACAACTTCTCTTCCTTTATTAATATCACAGATCTACTTTTAAGCTCTTAACTGACAACTTTTTTACTGGAACTAATTAGTAAACTGTGGTTGTACTCCCATGACTACTTGTATGATCAAGGCATTAAAAAAGAAAACAATGAAAAATAGTAGGAATATCCTTTTTCAAACAGTTGTCACCACATCTACCACATCTTTGTGTCAAATTGGAAATGGAAATTCTTTGTTTTGTTTTAAGGATAATTTTTATTTAACACAAGGGAACTGAAAGGACTTTAAGGTACCTGTAGTCCTACTGTAAAAGTCCATTTTCAAGGTTGCTAAGGCCGAGATTTATTTGTTGTTAAGTTTGGTTCATGTTCAATGCGTTTGACCCATTACAACCTCCAGTTCAGAGGTCTGGGTTTCTCGGATTAGGGAAATACAAAAGCCCTTTTGTTATACTCTAGGCAGCAGGCTAAAGTAGATGTCACGCATACCAGGAAATTACTGAGTGACAACCTATACTTTTGAAGTGACGCCTTAATTTAATTTTCTGGCAATCTACTGTCTAACTTACTGTATAGCAATACAATCAATTACCAGAACCTCCACCCTAATATACAGAAATGTTTGTCTTATATAAACTGATGATCAGAGTGGCTTTGGCTGCCTATTGCTTCTTATTGACACACACACACACACACACACACACACACACACACACACGGTTGTCTTCAGTGTTGGGTGTAACGTGTTACATTAATCACATTACATATTTTAGTTACGCAGTAACACTAATTACACTAAATTCAGTAATTACATTACAGTTACAATTACGTTGTTACTTTTATTACAAAGGTTCTTCAGTTATCTGCACACTGGGCAGATAGAAAGAAAAAAAACATCAAATGTGTCTTTTTCTTCCTGAGCACTTGCATAATCAGCTGATTTCGGATAGCATGCAAGGAAAGAGGACAATGGTGGAGGGGTAAGCAACTTTTGAGGAGTGGAGATATGGACATTACTTTCATTTTTAATGCATCAAAGGACAAGAGCGCAATGGTAAAGTACAAAACTGTGCCCAGGACAGAAACAACTGCATAATACTGCAAACACAACATCAGCTCTTTGCAAGCATCTGCACAGACAGCATGCTAACACAAAGCTAGCCAAGAACTGGAAGTGATGATAAAGCTGGGTGACTGCCGAACTCAGCCCAGCAGCCAGAGCCTGAACTTCACCAGGTAACAAAGGCAGTGATTAGCGGTTGGTCTTGTAGCACTGTAGCCCCCATTTCTCCCTGTACGTGTTTCTAGAGTAGAATCACTGTGGCGATCGTTTTGAAGTCTCTCTGTGCTGATTTCCAACTTTGCTTTGTGTTCAAATTTAAACATTATAAGAAAGATCTTGTGTGTCCTCATTAAGATATGGGTGTGTCAGTGTGTGGGACTGTAGTCTAAGGTTTATATTGTTAACTGGTAAATATGTGACAATGCATTTCAGGTCATGTTACGGAGTAATGCTAAAGTAATGTAACAAGTAGTGTAATAAATTACTTTCTCCAGGGAGAAATTGGGTAAGTAACCCCAAGACTGGTCATCTTACAGTGGTCTGAAATCAGGACACTCACTGCTGTGCCCTCCACTGTTTACTCCCACTACTCCTGCTCTTGCATGACTGACATCCTCCCTTTTTCCAGGACAAATGAGATATAAACTATCAAGCTTGTTCTAGGGCTACCTCATGATCTTCTACCAGTTACTTCTAATGAACGTGGCAGACAGGCGACATATCCGATCAGATGCTCAAACCACTGCAAATGATTCCTGGAGTGGCTCCAGTCTGTGCTTCCTTAGGAGGTCCAAGCATCTCGACTTATCTGTCAGAGCAAACTCTCCATTTGGGGCATGTGTTTACATTTCAACAAAAGACAACCAAGGCATATGGCCAAAAAACCACCAGGGCTGCTTTGAGGCAAACTCTAAAGTCTCTAAAAGCTCTATAAACATAATGCAGCATTTCTGAAGAAACGACCTGAAAATGACCATCCATCCTGGTTTGAACAATCCTGCTGAGGAGAACCGAAAAAAATTCCAAAATAAAGATGTTTGTCATATCATTGCCAAGAAGACCTGAGGCATTACTGACAACAATGGCCTGAATGCTTACAATGTAAATGGGAACCTGTTTTTGCTTCATTGCTGGGTATATTAATGAGATTAATGAGAAAACATAAACTGCATTCATTTCAAGGTGAACCTGAAACAGATCAAAATCTGCATACTTAGAAAAAAATCATCATGTATCTATGTTTCTATATGAAAAGGACAAATCAAAGACTTAATTAGGACTTTTGGTCCAACATCACCATGAACCCATGGCATCCAGTGTGTCAGGGAGCACGGTGCTTCGATTTTTTTAAATGTCAGGTGGCAAAAACAGCCGCAGTGCACATAATAGACCTTCTCTCCTCAGCCTCTTTATCATCTCAATCCAACAAACACACACACATACACACAATTCCCCTGCTAGCTTCTAACAATGGACAACTGAACGATAGTCATCTCTGAGTGATTAGCTGAGCTGAGTTATTGGCCTCTACAGGGATTCAAGACACTAATACACTAACAATGGCATGGGAGAAGCTTGTCACTTAGCTAATCAGGATTGCCGCTAAAGGAAAAGGGGGTCAGGGTGCCATTGTGCTCACCTCTGCGCTATTGTTGCAGAGACGAGCAAACCACAGTGTCCACAGATTTATGAATAACAACATCAGATACAGTCTGGGAGTGTGTGAGGCTCAGGGGTGTATTATATTTTGGTTAGATCATTGTGAGGATAATGATCTAAACTAGAGCTGGATGTGGAGCGATGTGATGTATTTATTTTTATGTATTATGTAAAAAGTCACCTTTAAAACCAAAAAGAGCCAGCATCTGATTGGGCTACCTTATCATAAAAAATGGAGATAGCCTTAAACAGTAAAAGAAATTGATGCATTAGTAAACATTGTGAAAAACATCATGTTAATTGCCAAAAACGGAATCTGTTCATCTGGACGTAGCGTTTTTAAGTGGGAGAAACGTTTCGTCACCTCTGGTAACTTCTTCAGTCTCAGCTGACTGCAGGCTTCCCCAACCTTATAAACAGTACATTTGCATAATGACCGAAACCAGCACCACTGACTAACAATGGACCATGAGGTCAGTTTCATGATCATTAGTATGCAAATTGTCATGACCATTGATCAATGGCCATGAGTACCATTCACAGAGATTGGGGAATGGCTGCAATCACAGCATTGTAAGATGGTGACAGATGTACCCTTAGGCCCCCTCCTCGGTTCAGAGATGGTCTTTCCCTTTTCACGTAAATGGCCTCCTTGACTCCCCGTT
>VUQS01073778.1:11905-22468 GCA_015108495.1 Heterochromis multidens
CGGAGACAGACACACACACACACAGAGACAGAGACAGAGACACACACACACACACACACACAGACACACACACACAGACACACACACAGACACACACACACACACACAGACACACACACACACACACACACACACACACACACACTGTTTGTGGAGGTTTTCTTAGCTGCTTTCAGTGAGGCTTTGAGTCAAACAAAAGGTGAATTTACAGGTGACGCCACCGCTAATGGGTGCTAATGGGGTCACAAATGAACACACACAAACACAGATACACACAGACAGACACACCCACCCACACACACACACACACACACACACACATTATCAGGTGAAGCTCTGAAACTGCTGCCACTTCATGACAACCAACAATGAGCTTGATTTTCCCCTAATCTCCAGCCATTTATCTTTGCATTTGTTATTTGTGGACTAAAATTGGCCAATTTTCAACAACAAAGCATAAAAACTGATGCAGCAGAGTCCAAGTTGTCATATTTATTTTATTCTTCTTCCTGTCAGAACTTTGCATTACCTGCATGTACGGTAGTAGATTTGTGTGTTATGCTAGTATGAGTCAGTGGCCTCTACCTACAGACCTCCAGCCGAGCTGAAGCTGAAGCCTTATGGAATGGCAGGACAGTGAGCCTTGTAAAGGTTCCCCACAGAGAAGTAAGACACCAGGACTGAAAGAGACACAAAGGTAGAAATGATTCTGAAAAGTCTCCATAAACCTTTTCGGGTTATTTTTTTGTGATCAGTTCTGCACAGTTGGAGTCTCTCTGTGGTTGTTTTGCATGTCTTTGATGTTGTTTTGCGTCTTTGTGCTCATTTTTGCATCAGGTAAGTTTGATTGCATCTGTTTGTGCCCCTTTTCTGTTTCTTTGGAGTCATTTGTTTCAAATCTGTAAAGAGACACAAAATAATTACAAATACATGAACACAAATAAATGCTTAAAGAATAAACTTAATATATCAATATACTAGAATTTGTATATTTTCTGTGGTTTCACTTGGACTTACATAAAATTGTACTTGGTTTTACATAAAATCGAACAAGATTTCCTGGATTTTGTCTATTGTGAGTCCGTCTGCCCCACTGAAGAGCATCTGTCGGCTCAGCCATCAGAGCCATGGAGTGCTTCCTTTCTTCTTTTCTGATAAATGCTGTGTTCATTTTGCATTTCATTTTCTTGGTTGTGGTCAAGCCTTGTGATGGACTGGTGACCTGTCCAGGTGTACCCCGCTTCTCGCCCTATGGCAGCTGAGTCAGGCTCCAGCCCCTCGGTGACCCTGAACTGGATAAGCAGTAAAGAAAACAGAATGACCTCCATCCATCTGAGTCTCTGGTGTTGGTCTGGATCCTTTTATGGTCATTTTGCAGCTCTTGTAAATGTTTTTGTTTGACTTGCCTGCTCCTCGCATGTTGTTTTGTTACTTTTTGCAGTGCTATTGTTGATGTGTCTTATCAATCGGTCATTTTTCCTCAATTTGCATTGTTTCTGCATATAAATCTGTTCATTTGGTATCTTTTTGTCTGGTCTACCTCTATTTGTTTGGATTTCCATTATTTCTGGTCCTATCATTACAGTTCTTTTCTTTTTGTTGCACTTTGTGTTTCTTTGGTCATGTTGCATTTCTTTTAATGTATTCTGCATCTTCTTTGTTTCTTTGCTTCTCTGTATTTTCATTTATGGTCATTTATGGTCTTTAAGGTCCTCTTGCTTGTCTCAACAGTTGTTTTATTGGTTGCATATATTTGTAATTTATTTGCATTAATTTTGCCTCTCTTCTTATATAGCACTTTCTCTTTATCACCGATGTGCACCCCTTTCTTGTAGTTTTGCATCTCTTTGCAGTTTTGCAGCTGTTTGCAGGTGACTTTAGTCATTTTGCATCTCTCGATGTCCTCAGCCCTCTGAGCTTCCTCTTGGGGACTGAAAACAATGTAATTCATTAAACTTTAGGGTGGAGACTCCACAGTTTTCTTTCTCCTTTCTGTAAAAAATGTCCAATCAGAGACAGTGTGGCTCCGGCACTTCCATCTATGTTATCTTCAACTTAAAAATGAATGAAAGCAAGTGTAGGAACACCGGAGGAGGAGAACCAATGTCAAACAGCTTCAGCTGTGAGTGCAGAAATGTACAAAACTGAGTATACACACAGGAAGACTGATGGTACTCCCCCCTGCACACACACACACACACACACACACACACACACATGCACACATATATTCTTACATACAGATGGTAGATTAATTGGAAACAGATATGTGCCTGTGTGTGTCTGCGAAAACATTCTTGTCTGCAGCAGCTCATTCAAGAGGGAATGTGGTCAAACACACACATACACACACACACACACACACACACACACACACACACACACACACACAGCAGACAGGCGGGTGATGCTGTTTGTTTTGGAGATAACCACATCTGACTGGCTGACCTCTGCTCTGCCTGGATGAACTCCTGCTCAGGTTTGTGTTGCCTGAACAGACGACTTCCATTACAGAGGGTTAAAGATCGTTTAAATGTTATAATTAGGATTTAGTCTGTTTTTTTATATTCAGGCATAATTCAGATAGTTTGTTTTCCAGTAGTAGAAGATGTTGTCTTGTTGCGTTAGAGCAATTTCTTAATAAAATAGGAATCAGATGTTTGTGTCCCTTTCCCTACCAATAATTAATGATTTCTTTTGACCATCTTTTGAATCCTTTACCTTTAAGTTTTTTTTGTCTGTTAACTGTATTATAAAGCAAGGATCACATGATACTTACATTTCAAAATGAACCCACAGTTTCTGGTATGACTTGAATGAACACTTTGACCTACCTGCTGTCATTCATTCAGTTTCATATGACCTGAGTTCATGACCTCAATAAGAAAAGGTGGAGAAAGTAAACAGATCCTTTAAGTAAAAGTTCAAATACCACACTGTAAAAAATAGAAAATACTAAAAGTAAAATCACTTTATGCAGAAAAATGGACCCTGTAACAGAGTCACTGTTATATTTTACAGTTTAGAATTGTTTAAGCTGCACTTTCATACTGCTGTTGTGTGAGGTGAAGTCAAAAATTAACTATTTTTGTCCAGACTGTGACTAATGGTTTCTAAAAGGATCACTCTGCTTCTTATGTTCTCAATGAACCGGGCTGTTGTTTGGACATTTCACATCACTGTCTGAATTTTCTCAACCCAGAGTGGCACCTTCATAATGCTTGCTTTCTCCAAACCCAAATAAACAAAAGGAAAGGCAGAAAATCTACACATCCTACAGACACGATCCCCAACATCTCAGTTTTTATTTATTTATTCTTCCTTGCACTGCTGAGCACTTTTTAGCTTTTTAAAATCACCCCATGTTGTTGGATTTTTCAACTAATTGCGTGTTTTGCTTTTTCACTTTATTTACAGCTTTATTAGAGAAATTCAGTTGAGCTTTGTGCTTTGCTTTCATCACCTGAACTAAGCAAACTAATCGGTGGATCCTATGTGTGACAATGAGCCCTATATATTATATTTTATATATATTTAGGGACTGAACTCTCAGCTCTGTCAGTAGTGCCTTGCATTTCTTTTATTTCATTAGTCATCCATCTTCCTCTCAGTCTTTCACTGGCAGGTGACAGCGCTGATGGCTTTGGACTTCAAATAGTCCCCGTCTGAGTCAAAGGAAAGTGATATGCTTGAACCTTCCTTGGCATGATTCTCTGTCAGCCTGCAGGATATTCTGAGGACCAACAAGCATCATGCATGATGGGAAAACATTTGGCTTCTAAGTTCTGCAGGTTAAAATATAAGACTATTCTTCTACTCTTTTTACTTCATACTGTGTTGTTAGACAGACACAAACCAGGGGTGAGGGACAATATTCATTGTTGTCATTTGTCGGTATTATCAGATAGCTCATTAAAATCATGTATGAAACATCTGAAAAATAGACATAAAACATTCCCGAAGCTGGAAATTTTCAATTTGGGTAAATCTGTGATTAAATTTGAATCTGTTCAAATTAAATCCTAAATCGACATGAACCAGCTTTTGTTCACAAGTGATTCAGAATTCTCAGCTCTTCTGACTAATAAACAAATCTTTAAGTGCAAAGGAATGACCGTAATGTGTTTGCCATGGCTTTCTGGAAATGTTTTGACCTCATGTGGCCATGTGGTTGAAGATGAAACTCTCTGTAATTATATTTGGGAGAAGGCTGGAATGTGGGTTTGTCACATTAAGGACAGACTTCTGGATTTTGAGCATTCACTTCATAGCTGGTGAACTCTTCTAGGATTGCTTTTCCAGGAGGGAATAAAACAATGTTGCATATTTCCAAAGACATAAAACAAAGTCTACTGTTCAAAGAGGAGAAAGCCATCATTGTGTTCACGCATCAAACTTTGTATTAAAAGCTTTATAGTGTGAACATTAAGCCTGTCTGTTATGATGACAGCTTATCTTCCTATCTGTGTTTGTGTTTTTGTGTCAGAAGAGCAGACATAGATCACTGTGATGAAGCTCAGGTATATATCCTGCTGCCAGCTGTCTTCCCACTGGGATATACCAAAATTTCCAAGTGATTTAAGGGCCCAGACTGCAGGTTGTGATGAAATGCAGACCAATGGGGGGTTAAGTGACAGAGAGGGAGTGTCATATTTCTTTAAAGGCACTCCAGAGTTGAGCTGAGTTTCCTTGGTACAGGGGAGAGCTTTTCTTTTGTGTTGAGTCTGGACTCATTTACATATGACCCTCCTCCTGCTTTTGGATTGGCTGGTACTCTGCTAGACTGTGGAAACCCACTTCCAAGCTTTCTCAGTTGGAGCAAAACTTTACAGAGTTGAGGAGGATGAACTGAGAAGCTGGACAACAAAAGCTGTATGTGTGAGTAACGGCAGGCAGACAGAGACTGGAAGTGAGGGAAGAAAAGAGACGATGATATCTTAATTGTAGGTTTCTATAATTGTATCCTGACCATGCTGGAGTTTTTTTTTCTAGGTATTTGGTTTAGAAAACCATAAGTTTTTCTTTACTTTGTTGACTTAGTTGTGGCGGTTAGTTTTGTGAAAAGAAATTGTAGTTTATTTTGAAGCAAATGTGAATTCTATCATTTTATCGAACAGGAAGGAGTGTCACAAAAATAATTTCACTGTACTAACAGACTTCTTTTTCTTCTTTTTTAATTTAAAATAAAACAGTTTTTCAACTTTAGATTTCAGGTGATTTTGCATTTTAAAGTATTTCTCATTTTTCTTTACAGGTCAGTGCAGGGATTCTTAGAGATGTCAGTTTAATTAGTCTCTCACAAAAAACACTTTCTCAAACAGCAGCTAATTATTACTTCGCACCATTATGCTGCTGGCTCTGCTTCTGGCTATGAGTCTTTGCTCTGAGACTCTATCCTCCCATTCCTCATTGATAACTATTCAGTACCAAGTTTGGGAGGAGCAGCCAGCGGGAACTCGGGTCGGCTGTCTGGCGGATGACCTACGGCAGAGGGATGAAGGTGGCCCTCTGGATGATTTCCAAGTGGTGGAACAGGGAAAAGCCCTTCCTTTTTCTGTCACCACTCGAGATGGGGTTGTCTCCACCCAAGGCCGATTAGACAGGGAGGAGCTGTGCCGGGGGTCTGACCGGTGTGAGGTGGCCTTCAGTGTCCTCTACAGGAAAAGAGGTGCTATGAACTCCTTGCGGGTTCACGTGGAGGTAATGGACTTAAATGACCATAGTCCCAGCTTCTCCAACACTTTGCAGGAAGTGGAGATCTCAGAGACCGCTAGCCTTGGGAAGCGAATTCCATTGGACTGGGCGGTGGATCCTGATGCAGGCCCAAACAGCCTCCAGACCTACTTACTTTCTGTCAACCAGCACTTTGATCTTCATGTAACAGTTGGTCCAGGTGGGACAAAACACCTAGAGCTGGTGGTTGTCAAAGAATTAGACAGGGAAATTGAGGCCTCCTTTGATCTCACCTTGGTGGCATGGGATAAAGGGAACCCACCCAGATCTGGGAGCACATTAGTCCATGTTAGTATTCAGGACTCAAATGATAACAGCCCCACATTTGAGGACAGCAATCCCACTGTGTCATTACCTGAGGATACAGCCCTTGGGACAACCGTAATCAAACTCAAGGCCACTGATCCAGACCAGGGGGCTAATGGGGAGGTTGACTACTCATTTAGTAAGCACACACATCCAGATGTTCAAAAGCACTTCTATGTGGATCCTCAAACTGGAGATGTGAGTGTCAGGGCACCTTTGGATTACGAGGCCCAGTCTTCTTATGAAGTGATCGTACAGGCCAGTGATCGTGGGCCCAACGCAATCCCCTCTTACTGCAGACTGCATGTCAAACTTATAGATATTAACGATAATGCACCAAGGATACGTCTGACCTGGACCCCAGCCAGCTCACAGGTTATAACAGTGCTGGAAGGAGCTCCAGAGGACACTTTCCTTGCTGTGGTGACGGTCTCTGATGCAGATTCAGGAAGAAATGGAGAAGTGATTGCACATATTCAACAAGACTCAGGCCCTTTCCAACTTAAAAAGATGCATGGCAATGACTACATGATTGTCACCAATGGCTCCCTGGATCGTGAGAAGGTTATGCAGTATAATATCACGCTCTTTGCCCAGGACTATGGAAACCCCTCACTTTCTTGTGTTGAACACCTGCCTGTCTATGTTCTGGATGAGAATGACAACGCCCCGGTGTTTTCAACCCCTATCTACAGGGCGTCCTTCAAGGAGAACAACATGACAGGCTACCACGTTCTCAAAGTTGAAGCCCATGATGTGGACCTGGAGCTCAGCGGAAAAGTGTCCTATTCCATTGTTCAAGAAACTAAAACACAGCCTTTCTCCATTCACCCAAAAACTGGTGTCATAAGTGTCCAGCAACCCTTAGACTATGAGGCATTCCAGACCTACTCTTTCATTGTGGAAGCCGTTGACCATGGACATCCACCACTCACGAGCACAGCCAGAGTGCAAATTGACATAGAAGATGTAAATGACAACTTCCCGGTCATCAAAGAGCCAAAACCAAGAAAAGGTGTAGCTTCTCTCAGTGTACCTGTCGATGCATCCAAAGGTGAGATTGTGACAGAGCTGGGGAATGCCATAGAAGAGGAAGCCACCACTATGCCAATTAATCACTCAGCCAGAGAGGGACTTGGATTTCTTGCATCAATGATAAAGGCAGAAGACCTGGACAAAGGACTCAATGGAGAACTCCAGTACCTCATTACTGATGGGAACCCTTATGGACTCTTCTGGTTGGATAACGCTACAGGCCAGCTGTTTGTTAATACCACTAATGCCACTGAGCTCATTGGAAAAACTTTTAAGGTGGACATCACTGTTTCTGACAAGGGCACTCCGAGGTTGGCTACTAAGGCAACTCTGGAGGTGACTTTCATAAACCTCAAGGACCAACTAACTAACTCATCACCTGGAATCCGTGGACAGCTCAGCTTCACTATGATGATGGCAATCTGCCTGGGTGCTACATGCCTGCTTCTTCTATTGGCCATCGCTTTGGTGACAACATTCTGCCGTCCAGAGAAAAGGGACAACCGAGCTTACAACTGCAGACAGGCTGAATCGACCTACACCCGCCATCCTCGGCGCCCACAGAAGAACATCAGAAAATCTGACATCCAGCTAATTCCTGTAATCCGGGGGCGAAAGGAAGACCCCCCCGAGGATGACAGTGAAGCCCAGCCACTAACTCCACCTCCAGTCCCAGAGGATCAGCAAACTGAGAGGCACTATAGCTTAATGCCATCAGTTATGAACACAAGCTTCCATTCCCAAGGCTATCTAGAAGAGGATGTCACTCAACCCATCACCCATCATTGCAGAGCACTTAGGAAACCTGGAAACATTGAACTTGATGGAACCTTGCCTTCAACTCCAGCAACATCATACCGGACTCTTCGCAAATCAAGAAACACTTCATCATCTTCTTCAGTGTCACATTCAAGCACCTTAAAGAGGCAGAAGCACTCTGAAGGAGAAGAAACAGTTTCACAATATTCAGCATCTGTGACGACTCTCAGGAGGCCGAAGACTTCTGATGGACAGGGAGCACGCGATGCAGAACACCGGCAGATCCTTCGAGACCTGGTCCGTCTTTCCATGGCTGCTTTTGGAGACTCCATTGAGCTTTCCTCAGCTTCTCCAGAGGTGCAGGTGAGTTGTTGGGTCTTAATTAATCCATAATATTTAACACGATTTAATCTTCTGTGATATTAGTTTGTTTCTTAGCTCTAAGGTAACAATCAATGGTATTAATCCACAATTTTAGTCACTTGAATGCATTTATTCATTTAACCTTTCAAAATAAAATAAGTTTGGGAGTTTTTAATTGTTTAACTGTTGTGTGTTTAACACTGTTTCATTTTTAAAGCCATTGCTCACCTGTATATACATCTAAACCTGCATAAAAAGACTAATTAAGGCCTCATTTGTGGAGAGCATCTCCAAATAAAATAAAGTTGCACATGACTGATTTCAAAAATAGCTTTCATTAAAACTATTTAAATTGTGTTGCAATACTGAAACTCATTATGAGAAGTTGTGTTTGTTCCAAAACATAACAACTTTCCTGCAGGTTCAATTTACATATTTATTCATTTACGTGACGTTAATGATGTCACTAAATTTGCATGATGATTTTTTAATGTGTTGTTATTTACATTCTCTACTATAGCTTAAACATTAAGGATAATGTGCTGCTCCTGGCTCTCATCTAAATGCCATTTACTTAGGTCTAAAATGTGTGATCACATTTATTTCAACATGTGCTTACAGTTAGCGTTGTAGTAATTAAGTGTTCCCCTTTGAGGTTTGAGATTAATCTGAAGTGAAGTCCATTAGAGAGTAGAGATTAAAAGCCCCCCACCACTACCAACACACCAGCACACATACTCAGAGCAGCTTCCCTTACAGTTTCCCAGCAGTCTTTGTGATTTTTCAGCTTCTTTCTGTATGATGACTTACTCAGACAGCCTGAAGGCTGGAGTCAGTGGAGATGTGTGAGTGTAGGGGAGAATAACTTGCTGACGGATCACTCTGGAATCAAAAAGTAGCACATTTATTCAGGTGCTCATGTGTCACAGACAAAATCCCCCATGAGAAACACTGACAGACTTTTAAACTGAATCTCACATATCAAATTCATATTGATGGAGGGGCAGAGCATGAGCTCCTCTTATGCTCTGTAGGACAGGGACCAAAAGAGGAGGGTGGGGGGTGTAAGGCTGGCCAAAATAAGCTGTTATGTGTTTGTAGTGTAAGGTAACACTACTCTGACATGCTGCTTTGTCACTTTCAAATGGCTTTATAAAAACTTTTAATGAGCTGAGCCAGAGAAATGAAACACAGCTTAGCCTAAAAACAGCATGCAGAGATGGATACTCAGCCAGAACAGTGTGTCCAGTCTGTACAGCAGGGCAGGCTTAAAATAACACAGTAAACATATTTACACTATTTATTTCATGAAATTGTTTTTCTTATTGTAAACAAATCACAGGCAGAAAAAAACATCAAATGATATCTCATCATTCTGTGATGTAGAGCTGCATTTTAGCTAAAAGAAAAGTGAAATTAAAAACACATAAACCATGAATAAAAACTGTATTTATTTTTATTTTTTTATCCTGGCACCAACTGTACATGAATCCACCACTGAAAATAGTCCAGCAAATTCACTGTTTCTCCTCCTGTATGAGTGGCATATGGTGTGTAGACTAGTGTTTTAGGATTTATTCTTCACCATCTCCCAAGGAGATATCTGGCTCTTTTGCTCCTAAATGCTCCACTAGCTTTGTTTCCTGTTATGTCTGTTGTTTGGTGCTGAGTGAGTAGCATACAGTGGTGAGCTGCAGAGATATCTTATAATAGGAATTATAAATAAACATTAGTTATATGTGTGTTAAATGTTACCCAGGGTTCTCATTGTAGTTGCATGTTGGAGGAAATGCGGACATAGTCAGACTTTATACCTTTGTACCACAAGAGGCTATAAAGTCGTATTCATTTAAATTCTTTAAGAATGTTTGGAGTTACTTAAAAAAAATAAACATAAAAAAATAAACATAAAAATATCATTTAAAAAATAATGTGTGGAACTTTGTAGTTTCCAATCAATTTTGAAAAAAAACAAAACAAAAAACCCCCCTAAAAGCTTTATTCAATTTGTCCTTATTTAAAAAATCTTTTTAGATTTTAGAAATGCTTTACAAGCATCACAGTCAGGGTGAATTTAACTTTCAGCTGTAGAAATGCTGCACTGTTAAAACAGATCTGCATGATTGAGGGCAAAAGCGTCTGCCAACGCCCTGCAGACAGAGAACAAAGACCTTGGCCAGATCCGACATCCTCACGTGAATCCCATTAGAAACGGGAAGAAGCCTTTCTCGTTTCTACCCAGTTCCTTTCCTTAACCCTCCCAGCCGGCCCAGTTGGCATTCCTTGGACTTCAGATGTTTCTCTCCCACCTCAAGGTCACAGAGGAAGAGGCCTGCTCAACGCCTTGGCGGAGGGGGATTTACTGTA
>VUQS01073783.1:3024-20151 GCA_015108495.1 Heterochromis multidens
CTGAACAAGTATCGCTTGCTTGGAAGGGTTTCCAGGAGAAAGCCCCTTCTCTCTAAAAAGAACATGGCAGCACAGCTTAGGTTTGCAAAGTTGCATCTGAACAAACTACAAGACCTCTGGAACAATTTCCTTTGGACAGTGGTGGAGGGGTGATGATTTCGATTTGTTTTGCAGCCACAGGACCTAAGCACCTTTCAGTTATTGAGACGACCATGAACTCCTTTGTATATCAAAGTATTCTAGAGTCAAATGTGAGGCCATCTGACAGCTAAAGCTTGGCCCAAACTGGGTCAAACAGCACAATGATCCCTAGCACCACAACAAATCCACAACAGAATGGCTGAAAAAGAAAAGATTCAAGGTTTTGCAATGATTCAAAGTCCAGAACTCAACCTGATTGATATGCTGTGCTGTGCTTTAAGAGAGCTGTGCATAAATGAATACCTGCTAACCTCAATGAACTGAAGCCACACTGCAAAAATTAAAAATTTCTCCACAACAATGTGAGAGACTGATAAAGTCATACAGAAAATGATTACTTCAAGCTATTTCTGCTAAAAGTGGTTCTGCAAGCTACTGAATCATGACGCATATTTAGTTCTTCACATGCCTATGCTGCATTTTGGTTTAGTTTTTGTTAAATAAATAACAAAAAGGTTTAATATGTCATGTCTTGTTGTTCATCTGAGGTTGTATTTACTGAATTTTCAGGCCTGTAAGGACCAGACAATTTTTTTTATTATGTCCTGATATGTAAAACCTTAGAATTAAAAGAGGGTGTACTTTCATTTTCACATGACTCTACAGTCATGGTCAAAGGTTTTGGCAGTGGCATCACTGCCAAAACCTTTTTTATTGTTGTTGTTGGCAATAAAAGTTTTTGAAGTGACAAATTGCATGAAAAACAAACTTTGTGCCACTGCCAAAACTTTTGGCCACGACTGCATGCATGACAGAACATTTTGTATCAATTAAAACTGTAATGAAAAAATTAGACTAACAGCAACAGCAGACTGTATGAGTGTGCATTTAAAACATGTTATCCCAGTCAAGTGAAATTCATTCATAGGTAATAGACACTCTGGATTCAGCACTGGAGAGTCACTTTTCTCTGACCCCTCTGGCCACCAGAAGAACTGTTATCAACAAATATGTCTGTCACCTCAGTGGACCTGTAAAATGAGCTGAGGGAGAGCTCGCTCAGAATTTAAAATGTCTGCCTCTGTTCATAACTGAAAATAACCAAGTTTTTGACAATAGCAATTCCAAAGTGGGAGTCATGCATCAAAATTTCCCCATTTGTTCACATCTGCAGCAAGCATGCAAACATGTAATTAGCTAGTGTATTAGATGCTTGTGAATTTCAGTACTGTCAAAGTTGTCTTTCATTTGTTTGTTAGTTTTTGTACATAAATGTCTTAGGCAAACTAAAGATGAAGGACATGTGCTTTTGTCCTGCTGCTGTAGCAACACAGTCTTTCTATCTATTGTGGAAATGATAAGACGGAAGCCCCTGATTTAAATCTCCAGTGAGCCCACTAACTGAAATGGTAAGTAGATTATGCACTTTGTCACTACATTTTCATTCTGATTCACTTAAAGGCAGGTGTAAAGATGGGATTTTGCAGCCTGAAACTCAGTTATGTGGTTTCCCCCTTTTTCTTACTGTACATAAGAAAGAAACTGGGGGTAAATCTGTTTAAACTTTCACTCGCTGTTATGTGGGTGCCATCTGCTGGTTATTAATGTGCAAAAAGAAAACTGTGCCAAACCTTAACCTGCCACTAGGAGGACACTGCACTACTGTGTACTGTGTAGTCCTTCAAACAGCGCTTGTAATGACCTGCAGTGTTTTGAACATGCATTCCTGATTAAGTCTTGTTTTGTGTTATCTTATAGATAAAGACATTCATACTTTAACAGTATCACAAGTTATCAGAAAACGATGGCTCAGTCACACAAGCTTCCTGTCCTTGTCCTGTATTACCCCACAATAACTGCTGACTTTATCAGAGACAGAAAGTACAATAACACCCTCACAGGTATGATAAGAAACCTGAAAGTCATAACATAATTAGTAAAAGTATTTCACTTGATAGGTAGAGCATTCCATAAATTACATAAATGGATCCCTGGATAAAATCCTCAGCCTTAGCAGAATTTTAAAGAAGTCACTGTGACGCTGCAGTCAAGTGTGATTCAGTTGCTATTATCCCCCATAAAAAGAATCATATTAAAACATCTTTGATCATCTTTCATCTATTCACTAGCTGAGTGAATCATTTGCGTAATTTAAACAAATCAAACGATCAAAATGCTCATCCACAACAAAAAACAAGTAACACAATCAACAATTCGCTATAAGACAAAACCGCTCATCTTCTTTTAAAATTTTATTTTATTGGAGAATATTTTTAAGGCTCTGTGCAACATCCTAAAAATGTGTTCACTTGAAACTGTGTTCACTCTTCTAATGAAAAGCAGTGCTTGGATTCAAGGCCAAGGAAACCATTTCAAAAGAAAGAAAAGGAAATGCTCGGAAGGAATAAAGGATTCAGCTCTGACAAGTGCAGGCCACGCCAACAAGGACATTTTTAGGACAGTTATATGAGGCATACTGTTCACATCTTTAGCCTATCCTGTGACTTTCATAATGACATGATGCCAGTGAGTGAGCAGCATGAGTAGTGTAATCACACAGTGACATCAAGGTTTTGAACTATGAAACATCAGGAGGCCAGACCCTCTGTTTGAACTACGTTTTCTGCTTTAGCTCTCAACTTTTTTACATTGATTTAAAAACATACTAATGAAACACATATCACTGTTAAATATCACTATTTGTTTAACTAATTTGCAGCTATTTTACAACTTAGACAAGTTTATTTGGTTGCATTTTGATTTTGAATGAAAATGTGTTCTATTTTCATGAAAACCATAACATAGTAGTGCTCACCTTTACAAACGTACTGAAAGTCAAAATGGTAAAATGATGTTGTTTTTCCTGTAAAGGGGTCATGTGGAAATCAGAACAGTAAACAAGGTGAGTTTACTTTTTAACTTTAGTGTTCGTTTTTTTTCCCCCACACTAATCCTCTTTGGCACAGGATGTTCAATACTTCCCCTGATATGAGGCCACTACAGAATGTTAAACATTAAGCTTTAGCCAGAGACAACTCAAGGGGAGGTTGCTTCAGGTAAAGGTGGTATGATTGAAAGTACGTCTTTAAAAGGTGCCGTGTAAGAAAAGTGCCTCTGTTAATATGACATGTTATTTAACCTGCTAATCAGTTTTCAACAGCGGACTGTGCTTTGAATTGAATTGCACTTTTGTATTAATTTTGCACAGTTAATGGATAGGTTTTTATGTTTTTGGCAGAGAACTGTATAAAACAATCAGAAATACACTCAGTAAGATACAGACCTTTAAATGTGAAAGTTCAGCCAACAGTTGTTGGATTAGCTTTGCACAAAACAGAATGGAAAGCAGTTAGCCAGGCTCAGTCTGAAAAGTAGCTTACCCATGGAAAAACCCACTCCAAATTACAATCCTTTGTTTATTCACTACAAAAGCTAAAGTGAGAAAACAACAGGTGATACTTTCACAATGGTGAAGTTTTTACAATAAATACTTGCCAGTTGTTAGCATTTTATACATTCACAGGTCACTTTATTAAGTACACCTTGCTAGTACCGGGTTGGACCCTCTTTTTCCCTTCAGAACTGCTTCAATTCGGTGGCTTGGTGGTTAGCACTGTTGCCTCACATCAAGAAGGTCCTGGGTTCGACTCCACCTTCTGGCCGGGGCCTTTCTGTGTGGAGTTTGCATGTTTTCCCCGTGTTTGCGTAGGTTCTCTCTGGGTACTCTGGCTTCCTCCCACAGTCCAAAGACATGCAGTTGGAGGGGTTAGGTTAATTGGTGATTCTAAATTGCCCATGAGTGTGAATGGTTGTCTGTCTATCTGTGTTAGCCCTGCGACAGACTGGCGACCTGTCCAGGGTGTACCCTGCCTCTTGCCCTATGGCAGCTGGGATAGGCTCCAGCCCCCCTGTGACCCTGAAGTGGATGGATGGAACTGCTTTAATTCTTCTTGGCATAGATTCAACAAAGTGCTGAGATTTTGGTCCATATTGACATGATAGCATCACACAGTTGCTGCAGATTTATAGGCTGCGCATCTGTGATGTCTCTCCTGTTCCACCATATCCCAAAGGTGCTCTACTGGATTGAGATCTGCTGAGTGTGGAGGCCATTTGCGTAGAATGAACTCATGACAACTCAGTTGTCATGTTCAGAAAACCAGTTTGAAATGATTTGAGCTTTGTGACATGGTGTGTTATCCTGCTGGACATAGTTGCCAGTGGTAGCAGATGGTTACATTGTGGTCATAAAGGGATGGGAATGGTCAGCAACAATACTTAGGTAGTCTATGGCATTTAAACAATGCACAGTTGGTACTAAGGAGCCCAAAGTATGCCAATAAAATATCCCCAACACCATTACACCACCACCACCGGCCTGAACCATTGCTACAAGGCAGGATGGATCCATGCTTTCATGTTGTTTACACCAAACTCTAAACCTTGCATCTGAATGTGGCAGCAGAAAATGAGACTCATCAGACCGGGCAACATTTTTTCCAAAATTCTATTGTCCAATTTTGGTGAGCCCATGCATATTGTATCCTCATTTTTATGCTCTTAGCTGACAGGAGTGGGACCCAGTGTGGTCTTATGCTGCTGTAGCCCAGCTGCTTCAAGGTTTGATGAGTTGTGCATTCAGAGATGCTCTTCTGCATACCTTGGTTGTAGCAAGTGGTTATTTGAGTTATTGTTGCCTTTCTATCAGCACAAAGAAGTCTGGCCATTCTCCTCTGCTGTGTACTGGATATTTTCTCTTTTTTGGACCATGTTTGTCTGGGGAAATTCCGCATCAGGCACCAACAGTGATGCCTCAAAGTCACACAAATCACCTTTCTTCCTCAGTTTGAATGTCAGCAGGTTGTCTTGACCATGTCTACATGCCTAAAGGCACTGAGTTGCTGCCATGTGGCTGATTTTAAAAGTGAGAAGTAGAACAGGTGTACCTAATAAAGTGGCTAGTGAGTGTGTAAGGATGAAAGAGAGACTATATAAACTAATGTGTCAATTAGTAAAGAGCACATAGGTGTGTGTGTGTACATGTGTATGTTATAAACATTACTGAAACATTCCTTTAAACTGAAAGTGTTTATATTGTGCTATCGGATAATAAAGTTAATTATATGAAACATCAGTATTTGAATTTAATGGCGCGAATAGGAGATTCTTTTGGAAGCAGGTATGAATATGATTCTCAGTCTAGTGATTGGGAGTGATTCCACAGATTGCTGAGTTCTATTATAGGCAAGTATGGTGCACAGACATTTATGTGCCAATAGTAGAATGATGACTCACTATGATAGTGAGTATGGCTGTGGCCTACAAAATGGGATAAGACATGATAGATAATTACAAAACATGTTACACGTCATTCACAAAATGTGGATGAAAATCATGTATGAATTATGGAACACAACTCACATAACAAACATAAAACTTAAAAAACCTGCAAAAGCAAAAGACCTGTCTGGAAACATAAAATAAACATGTTTTTGACAATGAAGGAAAGTCTCTTTCTGCTATGCATGCAGCAAGTGCAGAAAATCCCAGTCTTGTCTAAGGAAGACAACTAGTTTTATCGGCTATTAGTCATGCATATTCCACCAACATCAGCTCTCAGAACATCTCAGCTCAACATCAGAATTTGTTTGCAGGTTACATCATAACTAAATTCAGGCAAACTCACGCTACTACTCATATATTATTCTTCCTCCCTCTCAAATACATACAAAACAACCAACTGAGGGAGCAGCTATGATTGGTCAAAAATGACATCTGAGTAGACAGCTGGGAGTAATTTAGGCTGCTCATTGGCTGTTGGAACTGTGCTGATCATGATACTTGTAGTGTAGCTGGCTCGAATAGAGCTTTTGTGTAAACATGCCACATATACAGCTACAGGGAGAAGGGCAGTATCACAAACACATGTGCTGTCCAATATAACGGCTCTGCAACAAAACAATATCTTTATAAAGCTCATAGTGTTCCGTTTCTGTCAGATTGATTCAACATTGTGGTTGTTAACTGTTTACCAGACTGCACAAAAGTCATAAAGCAATTCAAAATACAACAACCATCCCTGCTGTAGATGAAGTACTTACCACTGTTGTACAATTTCCTTAAAAGAAGGAAAAGAACCTGAAGTGTTTTCTTTCAAGTGGAAAACCTATTAGAACGTCAAAGGCAGAAATAAGCTTAGCACTGAGAAGATCACAAATGATAAGAGGAGTAGCTTAACAAACAAACAGTGAAGGCTATATCATGTACTCCAAAAGTTAAAAAAAAAAAAAGACTTGCAATTTACTTGCAAAGAACAGCAAAAATAAGAGATAAGAGATGAATCAATATTTGCCTTTAACCAGCACCTTCTTTCCTCAGTAGGCTTAAGCACAGTACTTTGCAGGCAGGTTGTTCCAGACATTTTGGAGAAAAGCTTCTGGGGATTTAACCTGACTCAATGTCCCACAGTGACTCTATTAGGGCTCTGTTGGCATTTTGTTTTGTTGTAGGACTCCTTATTCTTCTTGTCACTGAAGATAGAACTTTGTAGCTGTATTCTCTATGCTGTCATGATGCAGATCAAATTTGGGAAGATGGTTAAGAATTTTAGCATATTAATTGCCTAAAACTGTTGCTTAGTATTGTAGCAACATAAACCAATAGCTTGAGAGTAAGATGAGATACTCACTGCCAGTTTCACATCTTTCGAAGGCTATGTCCACTATTAAGATGGCTTGTTCTGAGATATCAAATTAGACTGTTGAGCTTTGTTTTATTTTATTTCTTTATTTCCAGTGTTTATGCTTAGTTAAAATAAGTAGTTGTTGGCTCCAGCTACATATTTAACTTTTGGCAAGAAAAGTGAATGAGCATATTCCCCCCGACTATCAAACTACTCCTTTAAACAACCACATTACATGTGAGTCACCATCTCTGAAATAAAAACACTGAATAGTAGGGGTTGTTTTTTGGGCTAGCAGTTCTGAATTGGGATTTGTTTATAAGCCCAACATATTCTTTCTGTTTTGCCATAATACTTACAGAAAATAAGCACAGTGTAGCGGAAAGTGTGTAGGATTTGGATATGAGCTGCTCTGAAACAATTTCAGAGCTGAGCACTAAAGAACAAAGGGGCGAGTTAGAATCCTGGTGCCACGCCTTCAGGCTGTAGAGTCAGGGCCTTTATGGCAACCTTTTAAGCTGGTTTATACAGTCTATAACCCAGAATCCCCTTTCATCTTCCATGGTACAGAGAGAGGGTTCACCACTGAAAAGGTAAAGGGTATCCAGAAGAGTATTCACAACACACTGAAGCAGTGTTAGTGGAGAAAAAAGAAGGTGAGTTGGAGAATTATTAAAGAAACTGTGGATTAATCTTCCAGTAAAAATGGATGGATGCCACGGTTGACTAATTGAAAAAAATATTGATTTATTAATAAGTTAAAAGTGTTTTGAAGGTTACCCAAATGTGTACCTTAGCGCTTAAGAAATGCAATGAGTTTTGACACCTGAGCAAACAGGAGTAAATAGGATGAAGCTGAAACTGTTTCCGTCTTAATCTGCTATGAGAGGGTGGATTATGATGTTTCCTTTCATAATTTCACACAGGATTGAGGTAAAAAATTGTCAAGCTTGAATTTGATAGATCAATTTGCCAGCTGTTCCAGCAGCCTTCTCCTTTAGCTAAAATAAAATCCCTCCCAGTCTAATGGCATAATCTATGACACGCTTGATCTGCAATTCATTTGAAGTGTCGTGGCATCCTGCTTTATCTTCTGATGTGGCAGAGACCTCCTCTACACCAGCACCAACACTGTTGGTTGCTAGGAGCTATTTGCTATATGCCGAGTCATTTTCACGGTTATTATGGCCCTGCATTAGCTAACATAGGACTTGTGATTCCAGCCTTCAAATTAATGCACATGTTACTGTCAGAAGAAGCATGAGACGCTATCTAAAATCCCACAGCATCTCTCTATTACTCACTGAAAAATTTGTTTCCCGTCTTCATTAAGAAATTTAATGTGTTTTCTTGTGTCAAAGTCATCTCGGGTCACACGTATCCAACACTACACTTTTTTTTTCCTAGTATATTAACACATATGTAACACATACACGCTCAGGCAAAGGCACAGATTTACACACTGAAACCCCCACACATTCACTGCTGTAGGCTTTTATCCTCAGGCACCTGGATAGCTAAGAATTACACAGAAAGAAACTTATTCATTTGGGGAATATACACATACTCCTTCCCTGAGACAACCTTTTGTCCTGAGGCAGAGAAGAATACTATTGTTGGATTACTGGGGTGGTGTGTTAGTTTGGGGCCTTGGGGAGCTCCCTGTAGGTGCACCCTTCTCTTTTTGACCTCCACCCTCCCTTATGAAACTGTGAGGCTCGAGCGATTTATCTGCATTAACCACATGGACCACAGAATTTAGGATGAAGTAAATATGACTGATGACATTATCTATGGACAGCAAGAAAGGGAAAAGTCTCTGAATGTCATTCTAGGACTGCAAAAGTGTGTTTTTGGAGAGGAATGAGTGAGGATCTGTGAAATTATGTCTAAGTGTCTTTTAAGAGAGCTGTGAAATGAGTGGGAAAGAAAAAGAAGCCTGTTCAGCTTGGAAAAAAAAGTCTTCTTTGACACTTCTTCTTATCCTATATGACATGCCGTATTTGTCCGAGCCTTCTGCATGTATCAACACCACTCTAAACACTCAGAAATGAAACCAGGGAGACAAAACTCAATATACTTTCATGCATGGATTTTTGCTATAATATATATTTATATATATATATATTTATATATATATATATATATATATATATATATAAACAGCTCCAGTAGAGTGCAGCTGTGACATATATATTTACCCATTCAGTTTTCAGATCCATTTTAGGATTTTTTTTTTCTCATTCTATTCAGTAAAAGCAATTTAAAGTCAATCACTTTGAATGTGCAGTCTGGACTTTAACATCTAATAATACATAGTTAATAGTATTATTTAAAGACTCATTCTCAAGCTGCTCTAGAGGGAATGAAAAGGCTGCTTTATTTTTTAAATTGTGCGATGACATGGTGAGGGCACAGAGTAAGAAACTTCTCCTTCACTACATTTGCCATCACTTCAGGTAGAAAGAGACTAACAGTGCAATCATACTCATCACTGCAGAGGCTGTACTTAGACACAGCTAGCCTGTTACCACAGAGTAGTGCTGCTGAGGAACAATCAGGGTTTGTATAATTTATCCTGATGGGAACATGAATGTCTGTATATTCATGGAAATCCATCTAGTTCACGATTAAACATATCACTAAAAAAAACGAATGGGAATTTGGTGTACGGGGTTCATTAAAATCCAAAATACTGCAGTGGGAGTCCTGACAAGAAGTAGAAGGAAGATTGCCTCGTTATTGGGTCCCTGTAAAACCCAGAATAGGCTTTTAAATCCTACTCCCCACATACAAATCCCTTAATCATCAAACTCAATCATCTTTTAAAGACCTCATCCCAACAGAGAACTTTGCTTCACAGTTCAGGTTTGATCGTGTTTCTTATTTGTTTCCAAGAGTAGAATGGGAGCCTATCAGGCCCTTCTCCTGTGGAGCCAGCTCCCAGATTGGGTTCAGGAAACAGACACCCTCTCTACTTTTAAGATTTGTCTTAAAACTTTCCTTTTTGATGAAGTTTATACTTAGAGCTGGATCAGGTGACCCTGAACCATCCCTTAGTTATGCTGCTATAGGCTCAGGCTGCTGGGGGACCTTCTATGATGCACTCCTTTCTTCTCTTTTGCTCACAATACATTAATGTGTCACTGTGTGTCCTCTGTCTTCTATAGGTTCTGTCTTCTGTTTGTTGTCTGTCATCTCACTATAATATTAAAGTAAGTAAGGTAAAGTTTATTTATATAGTGCTTTTCACAGGCATACAAGTCACAAAGCACTGTACAACAATTAAAACACAATTAATATCAACAGAGAACCATGTTAAAACAGAATACAAATAAATAAAAACATAAATAACAGAAGAATGTGAACAGAAGGCCTGATTAAACAGTTTAAACGTTTTCAGATGTTTTTTAAAGGAGTCTACAGAGTCGACTAAACAGACCTGGACCCTCTGTCCCCCCAGTCTTCAGTCTTGTACGAGGGACAATAGATTTTGAGCTTGTGAGCGATTACAGCGAGCAGCAGTGTATTTAACAAGTCATTGAGATATACAGTATAGTCTGGAGCTTGTTCATTTAGTGCTTTGTATGTAAGTATGAGAATTTTGAAACGAATTCTGAAATCAACTGGGAGTCAATGTAGAGAGAGTAGAGTTTGCTAAAGTGTGTTAGGAGTCTGGCAGCAGCATTTTGTATCACTTAGAGGTGTGAAAGAGATGATTTATCTAAGCTGGTAAATAGGGCATTACAATAATGTAGGCACGATGACACAAATTGGTGACTGTAGCTCGCAATTAAAAAATGTTCCTTAAATGAAAGAAACAGGAACATGAGATAGATTGTATATGTTCTTCTTTCTCAGACAGTCATCCTCCCTGACCAGGATTTTGTTGTTTTTTTTCTAACCACTCTCGCCAAGTGCTTGCTCAAAGTAAATCATTGGGTTTTCTGTTCACAACGTTCTAAAGTACACAGCCTGGACAAAAAAAAAAAAAAAAGTCCCACTCTAATATTTTGTTGGACTATCTTTAACTTTGATGAAGACATGTATTCACCATGGCATTATTTTTGGTAAGCTTATGCAGTGTCACAACATTTATTTCGATCCAGACTTCCATTAAATTTTCACCAAGACCTTGGACTTATGATGGGAGAATCAGACTGCTGCGTAAAGACTGTCAGTGGGGTTAAAGTCTGAACTCTGTGGTGGCCAATCCATGCATGAAAATGATCTCATTCTCCCTGAACCACTCTTTCACAGTTTGAGTCCAATGAGTCCTTGAATTAAAAAAACCTGGTCATTCAGTATATTCAGGTAGTCAGCTGACCTCATTTTTTGAGCACTTAATGTTGCTGAACCTAGACTTGACCAACTGAATCAACCCCAGATCAAAACACTGCCCCCATAGGTTTGTATGGTAGGTGCTAGGCATAATAGGTGCATAACTGAATCCACCCCTATTCTTACCCTAATGTGCCCGTCACTCTGATCAGGTTAATCTGGACTAATCAGACCACAGACCTTTTTCCATTGCTCCAGAGTCCAATCTTTATGGTCCCCAGCAAATTGAAGCCTTTTTTTTCCCAATTAGCCTCACTGATCAGTGGATTTCTTAAGGCTACACAGCTGTTTAGCCCAAATCCCTTCAGTTCTCTTCACATTGTGTGTGTGGAAATGCTCTTAAACATAGCCATGAGGTCTGCTGTTGATTTGTAACATCTTTTCCACAACCACGTGGTTGTTTAAGAATCAAGAATCTACTCACTGCATCAGTTAGGGTTAAATAACCTGAGCTGAAACATATTGATCACTGCATGAATTGTTCAGTGGAAGGCTCTTACCTATTTGCTTAGTTAAATGCAGTCACTCAGATTGTGTGGAACCAATAATACATTTACAAAATATTGTGCCAATCCATCAAGTAGATGCTGATACATGTTTAACAGGATAACTGCAGCCTTTAACCTGCTTGTGGTGCTAGCACAAAAGTCAGCGAGTCACCAAAGTCATTATGACTTGTCCCCTGGAGACACTAAATATCTTTAACAAATTTCATGGCCATGCAGCCAAAGTGGTGAGCCGACCAACCCCTAGAGCCAAACGCCTAGCAAAGCTAAAGAGTCACAGTTGTGCCCATAGTGTTTCCCTGTCTATTATTATAAACACAGTTATTTCCACAAATATTCCTGATAAATGGGGCATTGTTTTCCTCAACACAGCACACCAAATCAGCCATAACTAAGAAGAACTAAATTCAGCAGCTGGGTTAAAGCTTTGAAGCTGAACATTGGGTGAAAAGAAAGAAAGAAAGAAAGAAACAGTCCCCACACCGCATCCTCATTTGACGCAGAACTCGTTTCTCTGCTTTTTAACACAACATAATTGCCAAAAAAAAAAGAGAGAGAGAGAGAAAACGATTCATACAACACCGTAAAATACCAACAGCACTGTTAATTACACCCAAAAAAGAAATGTAATTAAACTTAATTGAAATGAAATGCTATCAGACTGATACGGTCTCTCTTTTTGTTTACCAAATTTGCTGTAGGTCATGAGGCATCACTTAGTTTTTCCAAGTCTATTTACATAAAAAAAGGATTCATCCATGGTATTACTTTACAAGTGCCAGAAGCAGATATTAAGCAAATGTGACTCAGTGTTTGTCTTTTAATGTCAAAGTGAAAGAAGTGCAAACGTTTGATTAATCTTTTTGGAAACACAACAAATGAGAAGCTTGCACAGCAGTGGGTTTTCATCTACATGTAAGGTGTGGTTTTCCTCAGGCTCAGATAGAAGCAAAGCGTGCTCCTGTAGATGCATGTGCTCTGCTGCACGTATCCAGTAGGAGGGTGTTTGTTATTGTACTGACCTACTGACGACCGCCTGGGCCACGCAGATTCTTGCAAAACACGTTTTCATGTTGTTGTCGGAGGGACCCTGAAAGTCTATATGTCATCGGGGTATTGAACCTTTCAGAATACACATTATCTCTGACAGACGTGCGCTGTCCCTAAACGCCTTCCAAGCCACACCTCCTCTAAAGTAACCCAAAGTTTAACATCTTTTTACAAACGGCAGAAAAGAACTGTGCCACTGACCCCATTTCCCAAAGGCTTCACATATAAGGGTCCAGAAGACTGGTGTGAGTTTGTGAAGGTGTAACCTGGTGGTGTAGTTACAAAGGAAGAAAGGCTGCGTTTGTTTAGAGTATATCAGTGAAAATGTCAGCATCTAAGAGGGATCAAGCTTGAGAACTGCCTGGTAAACACATATTTACCTTTTAAAAATAAACAATATTCTAGTAGCGAAGAGAAATTGCAGCTGTGAATTGTAGTTATTAAGTCATAATTACTACTTTTATTGCGTCTTTTTAACGGGCTACTAGGCTGTGTCTCAGTTTTCTTTAATAATATCTAATTTTGATGCCCTTACACATTAATAAATGCTCCTTATACTGAGAATACATGCTGTTTTCAGCCATTTAAAGTGCCGGTATTTGGCGTTTCCACTTTCACTTCTGCTTCTCCAGCCTCCCTGTTTGCGCGTCCGTCCCGGACGAGGGGGCGGTGGGGTGGCGTCACGTCATATCAGCCGCCGCGCTCTGATTGGCTGCCGATTCTCACCCGACACAGCTGTGATTGTTTTCTGCAGAGGAAGCTCTCGTCGATGGTATGAGGTCTGTGCGGTGGAATGGAGCAGTACTGTGTGGGTTTTTTTCCCCTCTCTCTGTGCGTGTGTTTGCTGACGATGATGTGAACAAACAACGTGACTGCAGTCTCTTGTTGTAAAGAGCAGGAAAACGAGGAGGGGATCCTGGCTTAATCTGTTTGCCGAAGCGCGAATGAACAGGAGAGGAGGTTTCTGTTTGGAGCAGACTCTGAAGACGTCTGGAGATCAAGGTAAGCAGCAAGAATCGTGACGTTTTCTTGCTTTCATTTAACGACGAGACAATTTCCTCGTTTCTTTCGACTTGAAACAATGTAACTTATGAGCGGAATGTATCTGTTTGTTGCAAACATGTATGACAGCCATGTTTCCTTCTCTAGCTTCAAAGTGCCAAATGCCCAGACTTGAGGAGCATTGTTGGAGCTGCTCCACTTCATCAAAAACCGAAACTAAGCAACCATCATCTGGCGCAAACTGGTTGGCATCCAGAGCTGAAGAAATGATGTCAATCATCACCTCGGTGCTCAGCAGTGCCTACATCTCCCTTCAGGACGTCCGGACCGCCAACCTGATCCGTCGGGGTCTTGTCCTCTTCACGGTCGGAGTGTTTCTGGCCCTGGTGCTCAACTTGCTGCAGATACAAAGAAATGTTACCCTCTTTCCCGAGGAGGTGATGACAACTTTGTTTTCGTCCGCATGGTGGATCCCACCTTGCTGCGGTACAGGAGCCGGTGAGTGGACAATTCACTGATTAAAAACGTTAATTGGTGCTTTATAAATAAACCTGCAGTGCAGTTTTACTCAGGTTATCAGTAGTTTGCAGCTAATTTTGGGACAAAGGAATGCAGAGGGGAGGAGTTACAGCACAGCAGCCTTCCCTTATAAAGAGAAAACGATAGTTGGGGGGGAAAAGCCATGCATTGTACCAGATATACGTATAAATGGGCGCTTACAGTCAGGAAATCACCTCTGTGAACTGGATTTGCCACAATAAGCAGCAAAGCAGCGCAAATTTAAACTACATATAACAGAATTACATCTCTCTTATCATCGCCACTGTCAGCAGCACTTGTATGATCAGGTGACAATGAATCATCATTCGGTTTTGTTTTTGTTTGACGTTATTTGTGACTCAGTTTTATAGGCAACATTAAGTCTGGCAGTTAACAAAAAATAACAAAAAACTGACTTGGCACGGATGTTGGTTATTCTTGCCCTCTGATTGGGTGCAGCAGCCGGACACGAGGCGAGCTGTGAGCTCATTGGATGGTGTCATAACGGGTGAGCTGAGGGGGAGGTACTTTTAAGGCCAGGAACCGGGAAGTAGGAGAAAGAAAGAAGCGCGTAAGTGCTAGGCTCCTCCTCCTCCTCCTCCTCCTCACATGCTGTAGGGTAGAAACAAGCAGAAAAAGAGATGTAGACTTATGGTTTTACATCACTCTTCCTATTTAAAAGCCCCAGTGTCATGCACCAGATGAAGAAAAATGTTCTCTAGTTTCCCATGGCTGAAGGTGATGTCCTTAAATGTCTTCTTTTGTTTGACAAACGGTCCACAAAAAGGATGATATTCAGTTTACACTGATCATAAAAGAGTGGAGTGCAGCAAGTTTTCAGGTTAACTAAAAAAAAAAAAAAAGCAAATGTTTGGATTTTCTTTCTTAACAACTGCCACAGATCCACTTTCTGTCAACTATCAATTCATCAGGAAAACCGATGAGGTCCAGTCTAAGCATACTATTCCTAGTAGGGCTACAACTAATGATTGTTAATGGGGAGTCATATAAGGTATTTTCTTGGATAAAAGCTTCTTGAATTCTGAATGAGGTGAAAATATACTAACAAAAGACTGAGGGAAGAAGTAAATCCTCTGAATTAGGAAGCTGGAATTAGGGAATTAGAGAGCATGTGGTGTCAAAATGGTTTCAGATTAATTTTCTGCTGATCTTGTGGCTAATTCATTCAGGTGCTATTCATGTAACTCCTCTACTTCTTCTTGTAAGATTTATACTGTGTATTTGTTGTGGTATTCTTATAGTGTAGTTATATAGTTTCTTTCTGCAAATTATTGTACATATGTTGACAATATGTAGAATAAACTATTAGTACACACAACAAGGAGTAACATCGACAATGTTAATCGACAAACTTAAACAAATAAAAGACAACTTTAAAATTAGAGAGAATATTTATGTATATTCTTCATGTGGGGAGTTTTTGAAGTGCATGTACAGCAGGTGTGTTGCTAACTATGAAAATGCACCTTCAGCAGTCTGTCACAGCAACTCTGTGACAGAGTTTGCCCTATTTTTCACAGAATTTCTGCTTATCTGGCATAACTCGGGACTGTTTGTTCCTTTTTTTTTTTGCAGCTGTTGTCGGCCTGCTGTATCCCTGCCTCGACAGCCATTTGGGAGAGCCCCACAAGTTCAAGAGGGAGTGGGCGAGCGTCATGAGGTGTATCGCAGTGTTCGTCGGTATCAACCACGCCAGTGTTGTATCCTTTCACGATGACCTGTACAGTTGTACTACATTTATACTTTGTCACTGTTAAAGTAGAGGGGAAAAGTACACCAGCAATCATCTCTAGTTTGGCCACTGTTTACACCAGCTCAATAATCAGCTTTATCCTTTGACAAAAAGAGGTGGTGCAACTTGTTGGTTGCCAAATATTTGCGTAACAACTAATCATATGTGAGCCTTGTACTGTTTGATTTTTGTCCTTAACTTCCCGGAACACAGAAACTAGATTTCGACAACAACGTGCAGCTTTCACTAACGCTAGCGGCCTTGTCCTTGGGCCTGTGGTGGACATTCGACCGATCCAGGAGCGGCTTCGGATTGGGCATCACCACTGCCTTCTTAGCTACTGTGATCACACAGCTGCTGGTCTACAATGGAGTTTACCAGTAAGTTCTCTATCAGCAGTTATTTTCTGTAACAACGAGGTGTTTAAGGAACTTTTTCCAAGTGGGGAAAAAAAAACACTCTTAAGTATCTTACTTCTGATTAAACACAACTGATGCAGCGATTACTCACAAGTGCTTTGTCACTTCTTGTCTATTCTTTTCTTTGTTATTACACCCACAACAAAAATTACAGTGTTTGGTGTCGGTGTTGGTTATCCAGCTGTGAGAGTAAACCCAGCTTTGGTGTAAATGAAGTCAAAGGTGCCAAGCAATACTTCCAAAAAAAAAAGTCACAAATAACTTTAAACTATTGGCAGACATTTATGGTATAGCCCTTGTATTTGGTAGTCTCACATAAATAAAAATATGCAGCTGAGAGGGCCAGCTGTTGCGGGTCAAAAAGTAGCTGCAGATTATCCTGATTGTACAAAGCAGAAATGGGGGGTGAGGAATGAGGGAAGGTAATAATTGGTATTCAACATTGTCTTTGGGATGGCTTTCTTAACTTTTATCTTTTTCTGAAGTGTGACTGGGAAAAATTTTGTAACTGGATTATTATATGATATCAGTAGTGGATTGTGTTTTCTCTCTGCCTCCAGGTTAATAAATGGATCAGGGATAGCAAAGCTATGTCTATAACAGGAGTTGAAATGAGACTATTTACATTATGAATAATTATTTAATGAGATGTCTTATTTTTTCCTCTTTTTTTTTTTTTTTTTTTTGTTAAAC
>VUQS01073783.1:23858-34005 GCA_015108495.1 Heterochromis multidens
AAAAAAAAATAAAAAAGATAAAAAAAAAAAAAAAAAAAAAAAAAAAAAATAAAAACTGTTTAAAAAAAAAAAAAAAAAAAAAAAATCTCATTTAGTAGCATTACTGAAGGAAACCTGATTTATTTTTTTAAGTGCTTTTTGAGGCAGATCACTTCAGGTCGAATCTGCGTACATTCAGGTGTGCTAAACTGAAGAGGAAGCTTTATGTTTTGAGGTGATGAAGCACCTTTTGTCTCAATGTTTTAGAGTTTCCGTGTGTGTCTGATATTTCAGCTGTGTATCGTTTTTGCTACTTTGGATTTAAGTGAAAAATAAAAACACCTGACAAAGATGTCTTCATTATTTTTTTTTTTATTATATTACTCACATATGGGACTGGAGGGACTTTAAAACATTTGTTACTGGAGGAAGGCTATAATGTGTTTGATTCTTACATTTCAATGCTATCTGTTGAAAATAACAGACATTTTAGCTTCCCCTATGGTGACATGAACCTGATACCATCATTCATGATTAAACTGATTACTAGACACTTGCCTAATTACACATCTCCACAGCTCCAGTAAGACAATACTCCACAGATTTTATTTGGGTGTCAAATGCAGCTGCAGCTTAATTGGAAAGAAGCTTTCTGGGGTGCTGATGATGGCATTTGTTGTGTCTGCTGTCACGGTCATGTTGAATAGATGAGGACACTCTTTTGTCCTGGGTCTGTGTCATTCTCCAAAGCTATTATACTGTCTTTGGCTACATCTCCCCTCTCCTTCCTCTTCTCTGTAAGACCCTCTGCAACCCACCAAAAAACCCTGAAACTACCCCCCTCTGCTGTGTGTCACTGGGATCATGAGGAACTGCCCTCCCTCCCCTCCTCTGTCTACCCCCTCTCTGAACACGCCTTTCTGGAGGGCAGACTTCTATTTATACCTAGCGGGGGACTGACAGTTAACCTTTTGCACTGGGGGAAATTTCTGGGAGTGGGGCCAATAGCTGTGGGCTATTCTGAATCAATCCCTCGTTCTGGAAGTCCCTCTATACTTGTATGCATCTGTTTTGTTTTCCATCCATCCATCTATCCCATCTATCCATCCATCCATCTACCCATCCTCTAACAGGGCAACGGCGCCACACGCCATCTCTTTCCTCTCCCTCCTCTTTCAGTCTCCTACTCTTCTCAGGCAGAATAATTGGCCAGGCTTCAACCTCCTTTCATTTCCAGCCACAGCAAACTGAAAGACTCCATTAGAGAACCCCCTCATTGCCAAAAGAGCCCCCCTCTGTCTCTCTCTATCCTTCCTTCCAGGCAAGAAGACAAGCGAGGGCCCATCAGATATATTGATTCATGACACCTATAGGTTTGCTCCGGCAGATTGCTACCATCTCTTTGCAGCACTTTAGTGACTTTGAAATTTGTGTTATTTGGCCTCACATTTTGTGCAGTGAGTCTACTGCCAGTAAACATGAAGACAAAGATTTACAACTCTACACTCGAGTATGGCAAATTTAAGTTATTTACTTCATATTGAACTTCATTCTCTTTAAAATTGTGTGTTTCTTGACACAAGAGTCTCACTTATTGTGTCTGTTTAGTGGAACATTCTCAGTCATCCAGATTGTGGTATACAAGATAAATAAAATTAAGCTTTATTGATCCTAGGAGGAAAATGTAGCAACAGCAGCAGCAAGAACAAGGCAAGAAAGTATGTATATATAAAAATACACTATACAGATATTTTTTTTTAAATTAGCCATTTACATACCCAAACAAGAGTGACAGCAAAATAAATTGGAAAATGAATAGTGCAGCCTTCTGATAATCCAGGATAAGTTGGCCTGGTGGGTGAAGTATATTTGAAATAATCAATTACACATGAGTATGTATACATGATAAATTTAATCAACTGCAATGTGAAAAACTGTAGAAATATTAAATAAGAATAAGAATGCATGCATGCTTATGTAACACACAGGTGGCACTGTATACCATAAAAATACAACATGATGATACAGCATAGTTTAAAGCCAGTATGTGATAATAATCATAGTTATTTTGCTGCACTGTATGATAGTGGTTCTGTAATTTTACAGTATTTCTTAGTTTCTCATTTATATGAGTTCTGGGGAACTAAAAAAGCTGTTTTAAATGAAAGGAAAAAGGCTTCAGGAATTTGGAGCGAGTCAAGTGGTGTTGGCACTTTTGAATACATTTGCCTTTGAGAGGTTTTCTTTGTGATGAGGCAATATTTCAAAAACTGAATTTTTCAAGGAAGAAAGGGTGTGTATTGAGAAAGTAGATGCAATCTTATACTAAATTACTTCTTTAGATTTGCTCTAATTTAGATTGCATTATTATTGTATTATCTACATTATATTCCAGATTAAGTTCTGTACTTTTCACTGTATTACATTTCAGGGATGCACCAATATATTGGCCAAACCTCAGTATCAGCTTACATTGACCAGTTTGCAAATAAGATGGCATTTACCATGTCACTAGGCAATGTTTACTGTTGTATCACATCAATTATGTGCTTGCTAAATGCTCAAAGATAGTGCTATGAAGAGCTGTTTCTTTTCCTTTCTTAAAAGGGGAGAAAAATTAAATTTTTGTATGTGAATAGCCTATCAGCCAAATTATTATTTTAAACATGGGTATTGGTGCATTGATGGAACTCTTAAATGTATGTATGTAACAGCTGGAGACTTTACATATTACAATGGTGCACATAAAGCACAATAGTAAAATGCATTACAAACCATTAAACCAACAGGTCCTAATCTTATGGGATTGTGACCATTGTCAGCATCAAAAGAAATATGTCCACCAAAAATCTCGTAATGCTTTAATTTAAACAACTGTTCAAACGTAAAGAAACAAAATGTTCATAACTCAATGCATAATTTGTAGTAAAGCTTTATTTTCATCAGTTTCTTACCACAGTAGTCATCTTACAAGCATTCAGATTTATCTTGTGACCCTTTGAATGTGAGGTTCAGAGAAACACTACTTTCACACTATCTGCATTAGCAATCTAAAAACTTAAATATTAGGCACTTTCACATTTTTATTTTCTTGATACTTTTGCTAACATCAAATTTGAATGCTGAACTTCTCTCCTCTCCTCTAGAACTTCTGACTTTGTCCTTACTGAATGCTGGTGGCCTGCCTCGCTTTGAACGCATGTCTCTGTGGTAAACTTCCTGTCTGGGGGAGCTCCTGTCATCTCACCTTGCCTGTCACACACATTTAAAATCTGTCAGCCGCTGTTACATAGACTGTGTTTGCTTTATTTCATGATCCGTCCACTGTGCTAAACTTATGGTGATTTCGTCCAGATCAAGGTTAAGTTACATTTTTATTAATTTTGTTGTTAAAGAACTAAATGTATTGTAATAGACTGAGCTGTAGTGTGGCAGTGGATAAAGATATTAAGATGAATATATTTTGGGGAAGTAAACCGTGCTGTATAGTACCATATTACACTGCCGTCTACCCAGTAGTGATGGCTTTTGTTACCACCAGATGACAGTATTTATCCTTTCAGCTTGTCTGGACAGGACATCTATAGACCTCTAGTGGAAGGACAAGGAACAGGAATGTCTTGAAGGGCCTCATCTATGTAGAGGTTTTCACCTGACTACTTTTATGGAAATGTAGAAAACATAAGTCTTCAGAGGCTTTTAAACAAAGAACAAATGGAGTGTTGTGATCTGAGAAAGCAAGAAAACACTGCACATGAATAAAGGGAATTAAAAGTAATTAAAAATATACACATATTTTCCTTAAAGGCTCTTAAAACTTTGGATTCAAAAAGATAATTTATTAAACAGCAGAGGAATATTATCCTTGGAATATTTATCTCACACTGCAGTGAGCGGGCAGAGTCACATGCATGATAGAAAAGGTCAATGAAATGGATTGAGTGTGGAGAAAATCATTGCACTTTTTTTTCCTCTGCCAAAAGGTCTTCAGTGGCATTAATGTCCTGCTCTCTCTGAAATATAATGAAAGATTGTGTGTGTGCAAGTGTGTGCGAGTGTGTGTGCGAGAGTCGTTTAGGTCTACTGAGTCTTCATTACACCAGAGCGGGGTCCACTCCTGTCCTCTGCCCTCGCTCATTGCCTCTCCCAGTGCCGGCCAGGAATAATGAATTACAGTGGATGCCATGGGGGGGCTGAGTGAGTGGCTCAGAAGTGGACTCCATTTTAGCTCAAATTACCTCTCAGATCCCATTCAAATGGCAGTCTCGGGCTGCTCTTTGCCTTCTCTGCGTATTCCTGTCTGAGGGTGAAATGATCCATTCACACCTTTTCTCCCTTTAAGTGGCTGTGATTCTTTTTGGTGGCAGTTCCTCCAGTGCCCTAGGTTAAATCACAGGGAAAACAAATAAAAGCATTCACGTTAAAACACATAAAACAGACTGATACAGACTCATCTTTAGAAGTGCTCATGTCATGTGAGATTTATCAGTTCAGTCAACATGCTCAGCCTTCTGTGCCATTCCTGTTGATTCCTCTTCTTCCACCGCAGGACAATAATAAAATGACAGCATAAACCTCAGGTGATGGCACATTATGCATGCCATCCAAACAAATCCTTCCCAGTGTAAATTAAACACACCCAGTGCATCCTACCGCCCAGATCAGACTCTGTAAATCGACCAGGGTAATAATAATAACAGCTGAATAAAAGGTAATGGAATAAATCAAGGTGAGCATTTCCATTGCAAGATCTATCCTGGGAGGCAGACGATAAGAACTCACAAACAGAGAGAAGGCTAAAGTTTACACCACAGGTCAATATCTATGTGTATTCTTTAGTTTTCTAAAAATAATAAAATAATTAAATATGAGGGGATTCTTTTTAAATGTGGATTCAAGATCCAAGAAGATTAGCTTTGCAGGCCTGGTTGTGGGCATTAGTTGTGTAAATGAAGCACATTTAAAATATTAAAAACAATGATTCAGTCATACTGTGCATCATAAAATAAATAAATATATAAAATAAAAGCACTAACACTTGTGTGACTTTACAAAGATATTACACAGGTTTAGGCACACCAAATGTTAACAGTCTGCTTATGTCTTATGTCATGTGTATATTGTCAAGTAGGCTAATAGAATTAATTTGCATACCGGTGATCTAAGACATGCTTGCAGCCCTGCTTAGAATGCACTAAAGGTCGATGTTTGTCATGTTTTAATTAGTCTTCATTAGTACGCGTAAGCATAATTCTAACAACAGGATTGCCGGCTATTCACTTCGCTCCGGAGACATGCGCAAAGTTGGCAGGCTAAAACCATCTGGGAAAGTTCTTGCGCCTAAAATGTCTTTTGACGAGCCCCTCTCCTGGTAGGTGACAAATTCACAACATATAAGTTACTGGGGGGTAAAAACAACTCAGGTGCACTGGGGGGTGAAAGGGACTCGGTCGCACATGGTACATCCAGGGGAGTCCAGAACTATTTTGGCGAGTTTAACGGTAAAGGGCGCGATGCCACACAAGGAGCCGGGTCAAATATCCGCTTATGACTGACCTCCTTCCACTATAATTAAAGTTGCTGGACGCAGGGACATAACTTAAATTGTTTCTCGCATTTAGAAAGAACCTCGGTCTGAAAAAAATGAAGAAGCACCGATGGCAATGTTTAATTTAATCCCTTAGCATTTACCACTTGCACTAAATATGTAACTTTAAAATCTCTGTGATGGGATATGATTACATCTGGCTTGTTGGTTTGGCATTTGTAACTGTCCAGACGCAAAATCCGAACTGGCTCAAGTGAATCTACTTTCAGCTTAACATGAACACGAAAAAGACTTTTTATGTATATATATATATATATATATATATATATATTTATTTATTTTTTTGCCATAAGTTAACATGCATTTTTGGGGGATTATATGCAGCTTCAGAGATGTGAAGAATACTAAATTCAGTATCTGGTCCTTTTGAAGAAAAGAAAACTAAAAGATTGGGTTTTGGTGTTGTAGTGGTGGTCAGATATTTAACTGCACTTCCTGCAGACGCGAACCTGTTCTCATAAAAACAAATTAGTTTATAACGACAGAGAACAAATATGAGTTGCAGCAAGTGCTTTCCACCTGTCTTTGTCCCACTTGTTCCTTCCTTCCCCGCGAGAGACAGGTGCACGAGGCATGCAGACAATCCAAAAGCCGCAGAGCTTCCCGGATGACAGTAGAATCAAGGACCCAAAAAACTTTAGGGGCCACCGAGCTGAGCTGATTAAACATCAGGTACACACTGCTGCTGCTTTGGGTGATTTTTACAATACACTGGCTTTTCTTTGAGGTCTGTTTGGCGGCACATTTTCATTCATAAATGCCCCCTCTGGTCCCTCTCAAACTGAACCTGTCCACCCCCACCCCACCATAGCCTATTTGTTCTGTATGACTGAGAATGTAAACCCATTAACCTTACAGAAATAGCCACCACGTGCAGTTCATTCTTTGCTGTCCGAAGTAAGACGTCCCGACACGTGAAAAGTCCTGCAGACCAGCTACAAAACTACAGTAGGAGAAGAGCACTGTGGGCCTGACACCAGTTGAGCGTCACGCAGATAACTGTACGCTTTATGTACCTACAGGATTACAGAGCGGCGCCTTAGAGGCTTTTACACTCTGTGAAAAATATCCAGTTGTTATTAAAGATACGAGGAATTTTAACGACTTTTACAGTGTTATTTTCATACCAGAATAAAAGTACAAAAACATACTACAAAAAGGAAATTCTGATCTTCAACGGGATACAAAGGAGTTTTGCGTGTTTTTTCCACTTTTAAGTCGTTTTAACCTTGTATCTCTATTATCATAGGTAACAAATGAGGCACTCTGAGTCATTAAGGGTGTCTGAGTTAAATAGTCCAAACAGAAGAAAGAAGGTGGACAACGGTTTTTTTTTAATGCATGAATAAGATTTTTTTTTTCTTCATGTAACCGGTGTAAGGGAGGGTTTCTGTTAACACTTTTATTCATGTGGATGTACTTTATATATTTGTTGCATTAGTTTTTTAAAAAGTTTTATTCTTAGAGATGGTTGGCCTGTTCGCTAGGTTTTAGTTGTCCTTAAATTTACATTTTAAAATACAATTTTCTCCTTTAAACCTAACAAAATGTAACATATCCACTTCTTCAGGTCATAATTGTCATAATTATGCTCCTCTCCCGTAAAACAACTGTAGATCACAGTAAGCATATGCTGTTTTTTTCCCACTCAGAAAACAGTTAAATAGTTGCAAAACAATCCACTGTGACACTGATTGGCAATAACAGAAATTATATTTGTCAAAGGTGTAAGCTTTCTATGACTGCAACCCACACAGTATACACCACAGCTACAGAAAGTTTTCCAACTCTCTGTGTCTCTTATGCGTAAAGAGAAAACTTAAAAGGAAAAAAAAAAGCTTCCCCTTTCTAAAATGATGCCAATAAAGCCTGAGGTGTTGCTTCGTGTCTAAAAGAAAATATACTTTTTTGACATTTACCAAAAAATACAGTTAAAAAAAATTCAAATAATCAGTGACCATCAACTGGCATTATTCATTGTATTAATTCAAGAGTTTGCTGATGGGAAGTCAGCTGCATTCAATTAGCCTTCATCTAATTTAGCTGAAGCCTTAATTGCGCTCAGGGTGGCGCGGTTGTTTGTGCTAAGCTCTGTAGACTTCTGTGGAGAAATACGACCCGCCTCTTAAGAACAATCCAAATTCAAATGAGACTTATCTACGCCAGACTGATCAGACGGATTAAGAGTTATTAAAACCTATAAAGGGCTGAAACCAGAAGATTCAGCAGCCCCAAAGTCCGCAACGTGGCGACTCCAGAGGATTTCTCTGTAAACACAATCAAACCAGGAAAAAATTATATAGACATCATCTACATAGAGCCTGTGATGAATAAACAGCTGTGGAAATTATATGTTGCGATTTTTCCATTGGAGAAAAAAAAAATCAAACAGATTTAGAGAAACGCTATCTGAGGATGATTTTGCTTTAAAATCCAGCAATGTAAACTTAGAAGAGCACCTGCAATATTTCAGCAAAAAAATGCCCAGTAAAACAGCAATATCAGAGCAGGAGGTTTGTAAAGGCTATTACTACATTTAAATCCATATCTCGATGCAAGATGTCAAAAAATTTATCAGTGGCATAAAATAGCTGTTTTTGTTACTTATCCAAATTTCTCTTTTTTTTTTTTTTAGATTTGTCCTGTTCTGCTATATCTGAAACACTGAGAAAATTGATTCTGGAAAATTTCGGGGAAACAATGAAGAAATAGGTACAGGTGTCAAGTCCCTCCACATAACCTAAAATTTTATATTCCAATGAACCACACTTCTAAACTGATTGACTTTTTGTATTGCCTACTAAATGCAATTCGGCCAGCTTCTAATCTGGTCTAATTTGGCTGCCATGCTCTTGGCCCATAATAAAAGGCTGCGAGCTTCTAGGCCCACAAAAACACAACGACAAAAAAAGAGAAAGAAATAAAAAAAAATCATACAGGATCATCAAATAGAAGAGAGGTGCTTTAAGGTTTTGAAAGGCACAGGAAGCTGGAGGATTTGGTCAGACCCCTGCAATGGTGACAGAGCTGATATTAGAGACCCCCATTCATCTGGAGGGAGGGGTGGTGTGATGGAAAGGGGGTGCATCTGCAGAGGTCCCACCGCCCTCTGATCTGTGAGCTGGCACACATCACGGCGTCCATTCACAAATCCTCCTTCTGCGCGTCACCTTTTGTAGTACTCCATAGTACTGAGCGCTGGTGACGTATAAGACAATCCTACCCAGAAAAATACAGAGGAAAAAAAAAAAAAAAAGGTTATAGGAACTCAAGGACAGGGCACATGCGCACAATGCATGTGATTGATCGTAATAGTAGGAGGGGTATATGTCTGTATATATGCGTGTGTGTATGTGCACGTGTGAGGTAGAGGGAGGGGTATAGAGCTATAAGTGAATATGAAATACACCTGGTTATTGTGTATATACGCTGCATGCATAATATCCGGAAATGTGCATTCAAAAACAGGGAATATTAACCCTTTCCAGCAAATGAGGAGATGCCCCAATGCTTTTTGTAGACAAACACAAAAAGAAGAAGAAAACGGAAGCATTCACTTATTTAGTAGAACCTGGCAGACATGAAAAGTACAATAATCAATGTTTCCTGCTTCCGTGAACAAGAAAAGAATATAATCACAAGAAATACCCATTTTATAGGCTATGTTTTAACCATAAGGCGGCACCGGGGATGTAGAATTTAAGAAAAAACTAACCAGCTAAATGAATAATGTTGAGCCTATATGGGGGGAAAAATCCTTATAGCGGGATCAAGGATTTTAAAATCTTCATACCTTTGATTAGAGCTTTGACGGTCCTGCTGGAGGCTATTTGGAGGTTACCTGAAAGGGTGTTATAGTGCAAATTATAGCAAATAAGATCCAGGAAATGAAAACATTTAACATGTTGTGTTCAACATGTGAAATGGTTGCAGGCCATGTTTCTGATTCACCAGAAAATGATTTTTTCTTTCTTTCCCCAAATAGCTGTCTCTGACTGTATGGCTGTTGCTCTTTGACCAGTGGACTTTTCTTCTTTTTTTTGTTTTTTTTTTGGCAAAATATGAAAAGTCATCTTAAACAAAACCTATGGCTACACGCTCCATATGCGTGAAGTAAAGCCTGCGCAACAATGGCACGTTATTACAGCACTATGATATTATAAATTTTGATAGTATGGGATAACAGCACGAGCAAAAACAGTGATTTTCCCATTTCTTTGCGTCTGGAAAGCCTGGGCTTGGTGAGGCAGGGGACTGATGAGCTACCATCGTTAAGGCTTCCATTTAAAATCACATTTTACAAATCAGTAACTAAAGGGAGCAATGCGCATCCTGAAGAATATGCAGTGGCTCCACCAAATCATCACAAGAGCTGAAATAGAGCCGAAATAGAGAAAGTAATATACCAGCATTTCTGGTTGGCTGTTCTGGCATATAAGCATGCCAAAACAGGCAAACATGAATAAAAGACCATGCCAATAAAACATAACTGTCAATTAATGCCTGCCTATATTTAAAGTATTATTAACAGAATTGGGATATGCTAATAATTGACTGGTA
>VUQS01073787.1:3347-14275 GCA_015108495.1 Heterochromis multidens
GCGAGGGAGGAGGGGTGAGGAGAGGGGAGCGTCTTTAGGATCCTTCACCACCGGGGAGAGGGGGAGGTCTTTAGGCAGGCACACGCTGTACCTGAGAGGAAACCATGACAGGAGTAATCAGATTACTTAACAACATAGAGGATATGCTGGAGGATTTATACCGATCCTCAACAGCATCTAACAACATTACAGAAGAAATTAAAATCAAAAGCAATTAAAACCAAACTTAGCAAAGAAAAACTAAAAGTCGTGTTTCGCTGAGCATGAATGTGACGACTCTATTTTTGACCCTATGAAAAGTTGGTTCCTATCCCAGAGGGTTTCAGACTGTGATGGAGGTGCAGAGTTAGAAACCTGCCACAACCAATAAATCAACAGCTCAACTTTCACGCTCAGCTCTCTCTTGTTACCACAACAGACCAGTGCAACGTCTACATCACAGCAGACATCGCACCAATCTGTCTGTCAACAACAAGACCCCAAGATACTTGAACTCCTCCACTTGAGATAGCACTCCACCCTTTTCCAGCTGAGAACCATGGCCTTACACAAGGAGGTGGTAATTCTCATCCCAGGCTCCTCTCACTCGACTGCAAACCACCCCAGTGCAAGTTGAAGGTGAATAATGCTGCGTGTGATGTACTGTAGAACGACCGTGATGTACAGTTTGAAGTAAATGAACAGCATACACATGTAAAGACATTTGCTTGGTTAAAGAAAGCACACTAATCACCGGGGCTCGTTGATTTGAAGCACGTCTGGGGCGCTGCCGCCCAGCGAGTGCAGAGCCTGCTGGGACAGATCCTGGGCCGGAGAGTAGAGGAGGTCCAGGTCGCGGGGGCTCAGGGCGTCGCTGGAGTCGTAGTCGCTGTCTGTGGGCAAAAACACCTCAGAGGACGCGTCTTCATCGGAACCAAGCAGCGAGTCTGGAAGACACAGGATGAAGTTTAACATTTGCTTTGAGTCTTTTTGTTATTAGTAAGAAGTTTAAACTGTTGAGCGATGCCTCACCGCTGATGGCTTTCCTCCGGCGAAGCTCCGGGGAGGGAGATGGTGTGGGCAGGTAGTCCATGTTTGAAGAGGTGGAGTCAGTCTTCTGCTGACCAGAGTCGCTCTCCGGAACGCTGGCATCCACCAAGCAGGTGATGGGCACGCCGCCGCGAGGCTGTTTGTAGCGGGCGTACTGCAGGGCGTCCGTGATCCAGCGAAGGTCACGGCGCATCTCATCCAGTTGCTACAGAGACGCAGGCAGAAAAACCAAGTTAAACACAAAAACTGCTCGATAGGATCTGTGTGGAGCATTTCAGCACAGCAGGAGTTACTTTTATTCTTTATTTTTGTTTAGTTTTTACTCAAATAATCAAACACACAATATAATATCAGCGTGCATTTCTATGCAGATGATATGTTGTTCTCTTTATTATTTAGTGCAGGGATGGTCACAAAAGACCTGCAGCTATTACTCATGTAGTTAATGCAATAACCGATGTCATCAACCGATGACTAATAATTTGGTTTCACTATGAAGATTTACTGCTGTTCTTAAAGTGTGGTTTGTAAACATGTTGAAAAGTAAATTAATTTAAATTATTTAAAAGGATCCCCTGCTCAGCTGGCTCGATGACACACTCCTCCTTTTACACTATAATGCTGCGTTTACAGCAAACATTAAGCAAAGTTTTCATGTGGCGTGATTGCCTGCAAAGTCCATGCAGTGAGATGAAATGATGCCAACACGTGCATCTGGTAACACAAAAGGAGGCAAATCCATGTTTGCACAAGTTAAAATATTTCAGCTTCATCTCAGGAGGAGGAGGAGCTTATTTGATTCGACTTCTCTTTTATAGAGACAGGAAAACAGGGAGTGACTTTACGGTAAGTTGTGAAAGTATGTTTCTGTACATTGATTCTAACTATTGGCTGTACTCTTCATCCTGCTGGCTGTTAGGAGCAAATATTTGTGGGTTTCCAACACATAAGTAACGTGAGGCATTTGATGTGAACACACCATAGAACTGTAAAAGTGCAGCATGTTAGCATCAGTGGCTCTCTCGCTCCAAGTACAGCCTGAAGTTTGCTTCGTCCTGCAGAGCAGCTCCATCTGCTTCTACAGTGACCTTCCTTTTATCAACTGTCTCTGGAGTCAGGCGGGACTCATGGATCCATACTGGTCAGTGGGGATGAGCGGAGCATCTCCCATCCCACCATGATCACTAATACCTCAGCATTAAGTGGAATGGGCTTGTTCTCTTAGAAGGTTACTATATATGAATCTGGGAGCAGTGGTGTATCCCTACAATATATGTGTCTGAATGCAAGCTTTCCTAAAGGTGTCCTAAAGGTTTCCTTTCTTTTAATGGGTTTCTTTTAATCTCAGGTGCTCCAACCCACAGCTTTGGGTAAAACCGTATCCCATGCATTTTGTTTAGGATGCCAGATGTGTCATGACGACATTGAGAACAATCATATTTTTATACAAACTGCTCTGAGCTGGTTTAAGCAGGCTGCCGGTGACCTGGTAGCTGTTTTACCCACAGCCACCCTGTAAATCCTTTAAACAAATTCAAATTTGGCTGGGTGGTTAAAAACACTTTACAAATACTTTCATTTGCAGTTCAGCCCCCAAAAGAAAAATCTTTTAGAATCCATCAGCGTGTAATTATTTTGTGCTATTATAGTGGAAAAGATGTAAAAACGACCACTTTAAAGAGAAAATGGAGCCTCCATCAGCCTTTAATTTGTGGGCTCTGAACTCTCAGTGGGATTCATGAAGCTTATTATGAATATTTGTTTGAAAAAGTCAAAAACAAAGAAACCACAAAAACAAACAATTTAAGATTATTATATACTGTCAACTCAAAGTTATATATTACTGTGTATTTTTGTGTTTTTTATTGTCCACATTAGCCAGTTTGGCCTAACAGGGCTCTCTGTATACATATGTGCTGTATATAAGTGACAGGGTTTCTTTATTAATGGTTTAACTGCTGATCTGAAAAATGTGTTTTCTTTTAAAGAGAAAAAAGTGTGATTAGCAGCAATTAGCCGGCTGTCAGAGAGCAGGAGAAGTCTGAAACCCACAGCGGTCCTCACAGAGACAGCCAAATGCCGACACACACGGCGAGGAGACTGACAGCGGCGATGACTCGGCTGGAAAGAATGCAGCGAGTCTGCCGAGAGAAAAACATGAAGGAGATTCCTGCTCGTCCCACAGAGGGAGGCAGCACGTCTCTGCTGAGCGTTTACAAAGCAAGCTGCTGCACCAGGATCAATGTGAACGATTACATCAGCCCCACACAGGAAATGATGCGATACAGCACGAGTCTGCTGCTAATCTGCATCCTTCTCATTATCAAATCTAAACACAGCAGGCTAAAAAAATGATGAATGCATCAACAACAAAGGCTGAAGTTACGAATGAGCCAGCGGGCCCCCGGGTACTGATACATGAAAGACCGCCATCGTCCCACAGACGAGCTGATCAGCTACAAAACGAAGGCTTTCTGATCGGTTTAGTGTCTCTGGACAGATATTTGATTACTTTGCGTCTTGTTTTCAGGCGTTTTCACACCTACAGTTCACTTACTCTGGTCCGAATCAGTGGATGAGTCTGTAAACTTGCAGCTTTTGCCCGTGGTTCGGTTTTTACACAGAGAAAACTTCAAGCAAAGCGAAATGTGTCATTAAAAAACCAGGTAAGAATGTTCAGTCCGATTATTGGCCAGAGGCAGAAGCAACAAAGGTAAATACAGGAAGAAGGTGCTGTGTTCTGGACTATTGGATAACATGGAGAATTTTTATGATTTAGGCTCCACAAACCTTTTTAAACCTTCTCCACTCGCAGGAGCTGTCTGATCACACCAAAGCTTTTCGGTAATAACAGTGGGACAGACTGAGCTGAGTTATCACAGCAATCAGATCCAGTTTTATTACATTTAAAGAAATCTATTTGAAAAAGTCCTCCTGTTTGTTCAGGACTCAAACAGCTTTGGATCGCTCGTGAATTCTGTTCAGACCTTCGGGAAATTTGGTGAGCGCCACAAATTCTCTTAAATTGCTCATGACGATGAATCTGCTCGTACATCTGCTTCTTGGTCTGAAGAAACGCTGAACTAGAGATGAGTGAGTAAATCTGCATGGTAGTAAGAAGAAATCAAAGAGTTTCCCTGTGACAGACTGGAAATCGTTCCACCACAGATAAGATGCAGAGTTGGAGGTTTCACGCCGATCGAGGTGGCGTGGAGCTTCAGGCGAAAGCTGTGTGGTGGCGAGCTTCTCGCTGCAGCCCGAACGCAGCGAGATGAAGATGAAGTTTCCATCTGCAGCTGATCAGACTGACAGCAGCTTCACAGCTTCATGATTTCAGACAAAGAGCGACGCAGGCAGATACGCCGAGGTTTCCCAGGACGCTGCTCAGCATCACTTCCCACAAACCTCAGCGTGTCTGTGTCCGATTACCACAGCAGCTCCCATCCAGGCGCTTCTGTTTCCTCCTGATCCAAACCTACAGCATCAAACAGAAACTTTACTTCCTGATGAAAGCCAGTGATACCTCAGGGTTTACTGACAGGACAGAAGACCTGAATAAGAGCTGTTACACACAGAAAGCAAAAGGTAGCAAATCAATAAGAAATGTGATCGATCTGCTCTCTGAGATTTTCCTTCATCAGTGTGTGGTGATGCGAAACAAACTGTCCAATCAGACAGCATCACATCACAGCATCATCGGGACCTCCCACAGACGTGCTGAGGCGGGAGTCGAACTGTGTAAGCACGAACTCGAGATTTAACTAAAAGTGTAAAAAAATCTAAAACATTTTTGTAAAATGAGAAAAAATGTTTTAAAATGAGGAAATTCTGTTTAAAAGCTCCAAACATTTTTGTAATTTATTTAAATTAAATTTACGTAAAATAAAAATGTTGTAAAACAAGATTATTTTTAATATATAAGGGCGTTTTTGTGAAGTTGTTTTTTAAAAATTCTGTAAAATAAAACAAGAAAATTACGTTCACCCCTGTAGAGTAAATTCATATTTAAAAAAAAAAAACTTTTATTATAAAAAATCTTTGAAAGCTCAGGACATCTTTAAAAATGGATATCTGGGTAAAAAAAAATGACATTTCCAACAACTAAGACGCCTGAAAGTCACTTTAATGTTAATTAAATGTTAAAAACAGAGTATGGGCAGGGCTGTAAATCTGATCCTGTATCTGTGGAAAATAAGATTTTAACAATAATAAAGACCCTTCACTGGAATATTAACACATTTTTGGAGAGAGGAGTATTAAGTTTTGGACCTCCACACAGTTAAAATAAAGCAGTGCCCTGGCCTGAGGACATCTGGCTGAGCCTCAGTGCAGATGTGGTCTCTTGGTTCAGGTTCAAAAGTCTAAATGTTTGTGTTGACCTCAGTTACACTACAATACATCTCGGCATTTCTGCGAGGACCCTCGCTGATATCCTGACCTAAACTGAATCTAATCTCTATAATAAAACCAGGTTTGAACCTTAAACCACCAAAGTGAGGACACTTTTCAGACATGTTTTAAAATCTAAGCATGTTTCTGGAAGAGCTCTCCTCACGGTGCAGGAGTACCTCCACTGTGATGGCTTGGAACAGGAATCTATCCACACCTCCGCGTGCTCTGATGGGTATTATTTTTTCCCCTGACGTTCCCTCTCTTTCTGAGCAATTTGTGGTCAGGGGCCACTTTTTTTTCCGAGCTTTCAGATCACAGACGGAGAGCGAGACGACGGTCTCACACACACTCTGGCAGCGCTGCGATCGGAGAGAACCCTTGTGGTTTCGTGGTCGGCCTCCATTAACGGCGGTGGCGAGCTCCCTTCACTCAGAGAAATCTCCAGACGGCTTCACTCTCAGACTTGTGCCGGCCATGGGCTTTTTAAGAGTAGAAAAACAAGCTGTTTAACAGCACTTACTCTTTATTGCCTCCATAAACGTCTGAAATTGGATTACAAACTCATTTGTTTTCACACCGCCTTCAGTTTTAGTTTGTTTTTTCTCAGAGAAAAACTCGCTATGAAATAAAGTCATAGAGAAAATGAGATTTATTACATTAAGGCTCTCTTTGATGAGCTGCCGGTTGACTGATTCTGTGCTGATTAACGTCGGCTTTCACGCCGCAGAGACGTTTACGAGCCTGAAGGTCGTTTTAATCTGCTGAATAAATCAGAGCGTAGCCGAAACCAAACCGCCAGACTTCAGCCAGACGGCATAAAACTGCTGATTCCAGGTCAGCTGACTCACAACTGCTCCAGTGTTTTTATTTCACAGTTTTTGCCATCGTAGAAGTTTAATTTCAGGAATTTTTCCCACATCTATTAGAAAATTATTCCCTGAATGTTTCACAGCCTGGTTAGCGTGACATGTTTCCATATACTAGCTACCAGACCTTTTCCAAACTGTCGCACAGAGCTGCTAACCTCCTCCAGGACAAAGGCAACAAATATCTGATTCATCTTACAGAAGGAATTAAAGAGTTGCTGAGAGCACGCTGTTCTCCTCAGGATGACCACGCATACTGAACGAAAAGCGCCACAAATCTCTAAAAACCAGTTAAGACAGTTATGGAAAAGATTCAGAGAAAACTGAGGGAAACTGGAATAAAAATCCAAAAACTGGACTAAAAAGTCTGAGAAAGAATACTGACAGTGCTCCTCCTCAGCCTCCTAGGAGATGCACCTATGCTATCAATTTGAAAATTCTACGTCACCTCGTTCTCGAGTTATCGTGTTCACAAACTTGGGTCCCAGTGACAACAATACCCCATCAGCCTTTTTTGGCTGAAGGGTAAAAATGGACTACAGAGTCCCTGAGGAAAACTGGGCCAGACCTGAGGAAATAAAAAGTCAGTCCAACATTTCAGAGGAAACCCAGACTATATAAATCAGAAAACTCATCAACTATGATGAAAATGTGAGAAAAAACCTTAAATCTAAATTGATGATGAAGTGTGTGTGTTGGTGTGAAATGCATGCTGGGATAATTCCCCAAAAATGGCTGAAGCTACCTGGATGTAGTCCAGGATGAGCTGATGCCTCTGTTTGGCCGTGGCCACCTCGCTGTCAGTAATGGCCTCTCGCAGTGCCTGCTGGGTAATGAGGGCGTCCAGGTCCAGGACGGAGGACAGGCGGCAGTACAGGCTGATGAACTTCTCTTTGTAGGTGCAGAAGTGCACTGAGAAAAGAAAGAAAAGGCAGAAACATGAGAGAGGAGAGGAAACCTGAAGCTTTAAAGACAAAGCTTCATGGTTTCACTCAGCGAGCAGCAGCGCGTACAAAGAGCGAGCATTGTGCAGTGTGTTTGGCTGTTATTGACACATTCTTGTGTTTGTGTGTTTGGGGGTCAGCGGAGAGGCCGTCCTGCTGGAGCCTGCAGACTGATTTAGTGCCTCTCTCTGCAGACGTAGGTGTGCGTCTGTGCTGAAGCAACACAGCGCCGTCTGTCCCCGCTGATCCCGCCACAATAAAACCGTGGAGCTCTGCCAGATGTCTGCAGAAGCAGCCTGTAAACCTGAAAGCCCCGCCTCAGCATTTCAGAGCTGCAGGAAAGTCAGAAAAGTCACCTCAAGATTTCCTATAAGTTTGTAAATGTGAATGCACCGCAGAGCTGCTGCTGACATAAAGGAGTGGAATCTGAGTAAAACATATGATGTTATCAGGATACATAGCCAGCACTAGAGATGGTATCTGCTTTCCCTTACACTGGATACAGACTGCACGATATCTCCCTGATTACAGCCTGATTGGGAAGGCTAGAGTTCCTAAAACCTGGAAGTGCCATTGCACATTTCCAGGTCTTCAAGTCTTGGGGTCTCAGGAGTGACGGTGGTTTGGGTGTTTGTGCAATCATCACGTTGAACCCTTCAGCTGTGGTCTTGAAAGTTCTCTCAGACTTCATTAAAAAGAGCCCATCATGAGTTTGAGTTCTGCTTGGTAACTTCTGACGTGTCGACCGTGTTTCCAGGCATCTCCAGCGTTAGACGAAGTTCTCGTCTTTTTAACGTGCTGCAGTTCTTTTTCTCTTCTTTTCGTCGAGCAGACACGAGCCCTCAAAAACTCCTCAGCGGTCGTTCTCGGCCTCTCCAGCACGTCGTTAAGCTCCAAACGCCGCTGCTGTTTAGTTTTCTGTGTCTGTTTACGTCCAAAGTTAAAGCAGAGCTGTGTGTTCTAGGTTTTAGAAATCCTTCAGTCAGAACACGGTGTCTCATCTTTAGACAGGACCCACAGCGATGCTTCTGAGGTGACCTAAAAACCGTCATCCCTGCAGTGCTCGTTAGAGGCGTGGACACACAAACAAGGTCAAAATGTCAGCACTTAACAGACTGATGTAACGTGCTCGTGTGTGTGTGTGTGTGTGTGTTTTTACCGAGTTCGAACATCTGCAGGGGGAGGTGGAGGAATCCCGACAGCGGGGTGTAGGGGTTGGACTGTCCGGGGGCAGAGCAAACATCATCGGCGGAGGGCAGCAGCAGCAGGAAGGAGACGCTGTGACCGAGCTCCACCACCTCCTGACTATAGAGCCGGAAGTGACGGGCCTGCACACACACACAGTGCTGCATTTACTTACATCCACTCTTTGGAGAATAAACCAAACCTCGACTGTAAACGTGACACGAAGGAGCGACACAGGCCATAAAACGCCAACATTAACGCCACGCTCGCTCGTGCTGCTGCTGCAAAGTTTTAGCCAGCTGTTTGTCCTTCATCCTTCCTCACATCCATCATCATCCTCAGCTTTATCCTCAAGATTTTTCTGGTTTCAGAATACATTTCAAATACATTTAATGCCTGTGAAGACTTTTTAAATACATCACTGAAGCTGATTTAAAACCTTTGTCAGAGAAAATAAAGCAAAATCAATTAATTTATTCACACTGACAGCATTTTTATCTACTGCATTTCACAGTATCTTCTAATAAATGTGAAATCAACTAAAATGAGTATGAGTATGAGTATCTGCAGGCCTGAAATAAGACACAAAAACATCCAATAAGTGGAGTTATATCCTCTACAGGTAAGAAAAGACCATCTGAAGTCTTTCTAAATTAAATTTAAGACTTTTTATTACCTCTAAACGGCCCTGTCTGAGTTTAACTTAATCCAAACAAATTTCATCAACAACCTCAGAGCAGCAGCAGGTCAGCTGATCACAGCCTGAACACTAAGAAAATCTACTGGAGCTCACAATAGAAATTATTGTGAGTTGTGATTCTTTGCCCCATGCTGAGCTGCGACACCCGATTTTAGAGTTCCCCACCTGCTCAATCCCATTTTAACCCCTGACTGTGCTCATTTTCCTGTAGGTGTGGAGGCAAAGTCGCCCTCTACAATGTAGGCAACAGAAAATAGAGCTGTTTTTAAAAATGCTCCTTCTTTTTCTCTGCTCATGTTCTACATAACTGATTCAAGCCGAGTACATTCATTAGAATTAAAATTTAGACTGAAATAATGTTTGTATTCCCATGTACTAATATAATTTTATTATATTAATATAGCAAGAAGTTCAGTTAGCTTTGCACAAAAATAGTTGGTAGAAACATCCTCAAAAGAGCTACTTTTACTTTTATACTTTAAGTACATTTCAGAGCCTGTACTTTTTCACTTTTACTTGAGTAAAGAAGTTGAATCAGTACTTCAACTTTTTTTTAACACAAGTATCTATACTTCTACTTAAGTACACAATGTCTGTACTTTTGCCACCTCTGGGTGAAGCTGATTTAATTTGGGGAGAGAAATTTATTCAGGATATGAGACCTGAACTGAGTTGGTTGAAACAGATAAAAAAAATCAGACATTTATTATTATTCCTTTTTATGTAAGTGTTGCCAAGAGTCACCTACATCCAAGAACACCATAGAAGAATCCAGATGGCTGATCACTTTGCATCTTATGCTTAAGCTCTCTCTACAAGTCACTGACGTGGTTATGTGAAGTTTCCTTTTTCAATGGCAAAACAAAACATGAACCTCGTATATTTTATGGCATCTGATCAAATTTAGTAATGTATGAAAAAATTGTGCTTAAATTAAAATTAATATTTTTCCAGGGAGAATAGAAACAGAAACAAATCAATCAGCCCTACATTGCCTTGTTTGCTATGTCTCCAGTCATTGTACATGGTATTTTTGTTTCTGACAGGAAGGATAAACAGCTGAGTGTCTGGAAGCTGCACCAAAACTATAGTAGTAATAACCCTAAACCAAGGCTTGCTTAAATAAGTCATTTTTCATTAGTGGTATGTAGAGATTTTTTGATTTGATGCTATTTTGATTCCAACAATCCAATCAACTCATAGATATTGTGATAAAATGATTATATTGATTGGCAAATGTGCTGTATTTCAGATTGCGTACTTCCATGTTTACAGTTTCCATCTAAGGCCTCAGTCACACGGGCCTAGACCAGTCAGCAACCTCCTGGCAACCTCCAGTTGCTACGTGAAAATGTGTATTCCCCACACACAGTTGGCAAGTGGTTGCTGGGTGTCGTCAGGCGGAATCACTTGCAAAGACAGTGCTGCACCAAAAACCTTCTTGTGATTGCTCTGGTCGCTAGCAGGTTGCCACAGTCGCCCATAGTTTCTATGAAAGACAGCGATTTGTCAGCAAATACTTGCTAACTACAGTTGTGGTTAGAAGTTAACATCCACTCATCATGGCCATGAATGTCATGGTAATTTTGGGCTTTTAATGATTTCTTTGACTGTTCTTTTTCCAGGGTGGAATGATTGTACAGCATACATCTTTAATCACTTTAAAAAACAAGAATCAGGTGCACAGGTTTTAATTTATTTTGGATTTTCTCTAATCCACACAGGGTCAAAAGTATACATACAGGCTCAAATATGTATATACACCCTCACTAATATTTGGTTAAATGTCCCTTAGCAAGTTGCACCTCAATC
>VUQS01073792.1:0-12500 GCA_015108495.1 Heterochromis multidens
TAACTTAATCCTTACTTCAATTCAGTGGTGCAGGTCTCTGTCACAAAGGTTTCAAAGGGGTCCTTCTACTAAAAATCTCAGACAAGTTCGAATCTCGGTGTCCTGGACCTCAAGGTCAAGGTCAGGGGTCAAGTTTTCTGAAAATCTTGTGTACACAATTTTTTTCAGAGTTCATTTTCTGGATATCAATAGAGACGTTATAGATATAAAATACAGAATAAAATGTAGCTTATTTGCTGTACGACCTTCTTCAATCCATCATTCCAGTGTATAGAGCTATAGCTTACAGTAGAGACACATAATTAATTTAGGTAATTAATATTAGAGATATTTATGGAGTTTGTACAATCAAACTTTGAATCAGATGTTTTTGCTGATAGATGGGTGTAATATCCTCTGGTAATCGACATAGATACCGGTAATTCAGACAGCTGTAAAATCCATTCATTCATCCTCTTCCTGTGTGCTCACTATTTGAAAAAGGTTAAACCATCACCAACTCCGGCAGTGCGATAAGAAAGGCCGGCTCTCCTGTTGGAGTGGCTATAGTCATGTTTACACTGGAGCCAATGGAGGCAGGTACAGCAGACACTCCCTGCCTGAAAGCTCTGTAATGTTCACCTTTAGATGCTGTATATTAAACAGACTGTGGTAACCTGACTCAGCTCCTGGACCAAGCGGCTGTGCAATTCAGACTGGTGCCTGTGCAGAGTCTGCAGTTCACTCTGTGGCTTGGTGTGCATGTATTTAAGGCGGGCAGCTTACTTGGCAGCCCTGTGCAACATGTTAACAACTGATAAAGACGAGGGAATAAAAAGACCGATGCCGCAGGAGAAAGTAAGTGTCTGTCCAAGACCAGAGAGGTTTGAACCAGCTGGAAGATGCACTAAAAAGAGCTGCAAGTGAACTGACTCAGAGGTAAATATTTCAATCCGTTTAATTAGGTTTTTCCTGAAATTTGGTTTTGTTCTTGTTTCAAAGGAAAATCATCAGGATGACCAGAAATAGGAGGAATATTCACAGGCTTCTGTTAAGTATGATAACACTGACTCGTTGCCTTAAATATATGCAGACTAATAGCACTTTTGTGCTTTATAGATGGTGTAAAAGGTGGATGTCGCTTTTGGGTCCAAAAAGTGAAACCAGTGAAATTTGAATTGATTTTAATGGCCAATAGGGGGCGACTCATCTGGCTTCAAAAAGACTTATTATTGTATAGAAGTCTATGGGGAAACAGCTGTTGGCTCCCCTGTTGTGTGACTGTTCTGTCACCTCAGTAAACACGTTTCTGATCTCTTTATGTGCTCAGTCGTTAGTTTCGGATCATACTGTCCAGAACATGAAGTCCTTTTTGGTAAATTATGGTCATTGCATTTGATTGTGTTCAGTGAAATGTTCCAGTGGACATATTGTCCTCTGTGTTGGTTTGTTGTTGATGATTTTATTAAGTGATGAATTTCTGATACACCATTTACTGAAAGTCTAGGGTGGAACAGGATGTAACATTAAACAAACAGGCTGTAGCAAAACACAAACCTCAAATCAGAACTACTGAAAATGCCTCGGCTCAGCTGTAAATCATGTATTTACAAAGTGATAATTTACAAAGTTAAAAGTTAGGTTTGGAAAGGAAAGCAAACAAAAGACAGCAAATAGCCTTCTGGGTGTCCAAGGCCAAAACAACAAAGAAAACCCCCACTCTTTCTAGAAAGAAAAACACCAACCTGCAGGTTATAAAAAAAATCCTACAAAACCTAGGCTCCCTGGCTAGCCACAAAAGAGGAGAGAAAATGTTTAAATAGTGGCAGAGAACCCCTGCCAAGCTTTCACTTTCTTGCTGCCAGATTTATTCAAACACAAAAGAAAGCGTAGTGAGGTTTCACAGGTTTGCCACAAGTCAGTTTCAAAGGACAGATTTCGAGTGAAACTGAACAGGACTAATCCTAACAACCATACAGCACAGAGCCCAGTGGCCAAATGGCAAGGAACACTTCTGGGGTTCTGGGGCTAGATGTGCAGTTTCACTACAGATCAGAATGTTGTTCAGCTGCAGCATGTAGAGAGAGAGAGAGCGGCAGATAAGAGGCTAAAAGGATGCAGTGGATATAACGACATCTCTCACAAATGTATAGAGGTGTGCTCAAACTCTGGTCCAAAGTTTGGCATGTCAAAGTGGAGATTTCTAGATTTCACAAATTTGTAATGTGAATAAAAGGCTCCATCAAAGTAGATATTACTGTATTATAGTATGCAGCAATAAACTTGGTCACCTTAGAACCTGTTAATCAATTCAATGACCACCTGGAGTTGTCTGATTTTTGGTTAATCCACAAATCAAAGCACCTTTGATTTAACCTGATATGACCATAAATCAGTGCCGTTCAACAATTTATAACCTTGCCACAGTTTTATAATGCAATAAAGGATATGTAACAGAAGGAAACCAACGTTTAAAGCAAAATCTCAGGCAATGTATAAAGTTTCAGAGGGTGTACCAACATTCGTCCCTGCCCTTATTCATTTGATTTGACTTTACTTGTTTTTAAAATGCATATTCACAAGCAACTTACTGGTTAACAGGAGTCTTATGTATAAGGTCTTCATTTCCAACTGAAGGAATTCTTGCAAAATATTCAAGTCTACATTCTGCTTAACTTGGAAAACTCTGGACCCCCATGTAAGACTGTAGAAAACCCTGGATGAAGGGTTTTCCGCTCAGGTGACTGAAACAAAGTGTGCATGAAGACCAGGTTCAGATGAAGTGATGTGGGCATGGGGCTGTTTTTTTCTTTTTTTTTTCTTCTTTTAAATGACACACAAACACATACTGTTTAATTTGGAAAATACTTTTATTTGCAATGTTTCGGTAGTAGAACTTTGTCAGGCACATGATTTATGACAGAGTGGGTGGAAGTCGGGAATAATTCACCTTCCCTACATGTTTTTACCAAAAAGTTGTTGTTGTTGTTGTTGTTGTTGTTGTTGTTTTTTGAGGATTCTTCCTGAAGTGTAAACATAAAAGCAAAGGTCAAAAGACATGAAAGACTTTAGGTGTGCTTTACTCTTCCTCCATCTCCTTTTCCCCTTATTTATTTATTTATTTACACATGGTGCTTCTTGACTTCAGAGGAACTTAAAATTCTGTTGTACAGAGAGAGAGTCTGTTCTCTGAGACAGTCCGAAAAAAGGCATCAGTCAGAGGAGGAAGTGAGCAGATGGAGGGCACATGGAGAGCCAACAGGAAGTGAAGGCTCGACGGTTTCCTCATGTTGTGCTGGCAACAGTCAAGATTTCACTTCCCTCTGCTCACACTGCCAACAGGTGCTGCTTCTGTGTGTGTCTGTTATGTTTCCTCCCTTTATTTGACATCTGCTGCTTTTTGACCTCAGGGAAACTTTTTAAAATTCACAATAGTGTTGGTGTTGCTACTTGAACCATTTTATTTTTCTGTATAAAACGAGCAGAGGTGGAGTTGATTTCATATTCTTTCTTTCTCTTTTTTTCTCCCACCAGCAGACTTGTGTCTTTCTCTGTCATCTAATCCTTTGAAGCTCCACTGGAGGCTGAGTACTGTCAAAGATTTGGTGGAAATATCAGTGTAACCTAGATAGTTTCTTATCAGATCTGTTCTTACATGAATGCAGTTGGAGCACTGGCTGCATCATTTTAAAGACTCACATAGGACAATTGGATGAATGTTTTGGCCGTTGCCATGATTTATGTCGCTGTATTTTGCTAATTTAGTGGTGTGTACCCTTGTGAAAACAATATATCAGTAATTCCTGGTTGTTTTAACAAAAGTTCAACATATCAGCCATCTTATTGCAGAGAGAGTTTTACAGTTAAAGGACTGCTGGGATGTCAGTACCATCATTTAATGGGTCAGGAACATCCATTTTACTATTTGTTTTAATGGTGGCATCTTGATGCATTGTTAGGAGTTAAGGTGTGTTTGAGGGAACATTTTAATTGTCTATTGAGTGACATCAAATATATCCACTTCACATCAAATTAAAGTTGTATCAATATCCCTCCCCTCACCCCCAACCGGTCACGGCAGATGGCTGCCCCTCCCTGAGCCTGGTTCTGCTGGAGGTTTCTTCCTGTTAGAAGGGAGTTTTTCCTTCCCACTGTCACCAAGTGCTTGCTCACAGGGGGTCGTCTGATTGTTGGGGTTTTCTCTGTACTACTGTAGGGTCTTTACCTTACAATGTAAAGCGCCTTGAGCTTGAACTGTTATTGTAATGAGGAGCTATATGAATAAAATTGAACTGAATATTGTATGCACTGCATATGTTTTTAACCTTCAAGTGACCAAATTGAGTCATTTATAACCACAACTGTACATTTATGTGCTGTGATATTTTTAATAGTAGTTCTCCTAGTTTAAAGGGATTGGCCCACTGAGAAACTGTGTTGGAAATACATGCATGTTTTCTTTGTAAACTTACAGGCTTTGATTTAGTCATTTTCCACTTCTTATCTCTACATTGTAATGGTTTGCAGTGAACCATGGCTAACAGACCTTTCAAGGATATTTGAACAATGTTTGTAGCCCAATTACCCAAAGACTATGTCCCTGCAATGCACCCCTGCTAAACCAGCCAAGTGTGGCATGAAGATTAGTGTTTTATCCGAGAGGTGTCCCACCCTGTCTTAAATAAACAGTGTCTCCTTTTATACCTTAAATTTAGTGAATGAACAACCTCAGCACAGCATATCAGATCTGTGGGAGGAGATGAGGGTCACTATAGTTTAGGCAGTGCGGCCATGCTCTGGTTTTACATGAGCTGCGTCAGGAAGTGGGTGGCTGCACAGTTCTGTGGGGAAACCCTGCCAATAGTCAGTCCTGGTTTCCTTTTCAGACTGCAGACGCTGCAAAGAGTCCCCGCTGTGGTTTGTTTTCTGTCCTCCTGTCAGTGTGTTCTTGAGCTGACCGGGAGCTCTGCCAGTAGGGAACTCTGCTACGGACACACCTCCTCCGCCTACCAGGTGGGAATCCCACTCAGACCTCATTCCTGTTCCTGGTCTGTGACCGGTGCTGAGGATCAGTGGAACACAGTGTTTGTTTTGGAGAGCTGGGCGTAGCTCTCGCAATCAGCAAGCAGGCATTCATCACAGCGTGCACGCACAGACACACACGGCTCCGATCTGAGCGCACACACTGCTGTCACAGCCAACATGCTCCAAAACTGGGACAAGATGAAATCTGTTAAAACATAAAACACATCAGAAGGGAACAGGGACCCGCTCGCTCCTCTGCTGTTTGGAAAACAGAATAAATAAATAAATAAATAAATTCAAAGGCTGAATTTATTCTCAGCTGTTCCATTTTCTGTTTCTTGATCTCCAACTGTTGTTAACAACTCAGCGACTTTCTGACTCTGAGGACCAGAAACCGCTCTGGACGTCTGGTCCTCTGACCTGTCTGTGTGTTTTTGTGTTTTTGTGTTTTTCACAATTTGACTCTGAGTCCAGTCAGCGAGGCCTTTGGGCTCAGCTGTGTGAGATCATGTGCTCAATAAAACTGAAGTGGCTTTTCATTTCAAAGTTCACCAGAAAAAACAGAAGCTGGAGAGGCGTGTGAGAGCTGCGTCTGTTTGTGCATGCTTTCATGTGACTTTCAATGTGTCATATTCTTGGGTTCTGCTTTCATAGAGAGAACCTTCAAAATGTAGAAATTGTGCTGTTTCAGCACTTTAAAAAAGTAGCTGAGTCAGTAGAACTGGTTGTCAATTAACTGCAGAGTTGGTGGTTTGATGTGCAGCTCCTCATGTCTAGATGTTTAGGTGTCCTTGAACGTGACACTGATGCCCAAATGTTTCCTGCTCTGTGTGTGTTGGTAGTGAAATGAATGTACTTAGCTTTGCATTCAAGTGTTTTTGGCTTTGGAAATGTTTCAGTGGCAATAACAGATGAAACTGAAGTAGCTGGCAGCTGATATGGAGTTATTTGAAGTACACACACTGATGGGAGTTAAACTGAAGGTGGTGCACATATGATTAGCTGAATAACTGGTTAGTTGCCAGGCAAAAGAACACTGTCCAGAGACTAGTGAATTAACCCTACTTGGAGGCCTGTAATGATTTTGAGTATTATAAAGATGTTAATACCTTGTTGAAGCAGGCAAGTTTTAGTGAAAGCAGAGAGTGAGTTAAAAGTGCATCAGAATAATAAATATATTTTAAAAATAAATATTTTTGATTCATGATCCAATTATGACCAAATAATAAATAAATACCACGTCCTTGTGGTAATTTTTAACTGTTTCTTTTTTATTCATCCCATGTAAATAGAGAGAAAAGTATAAAAATATGTACTTTTTCTATTTATTTGATTTATCGGTTAAAGTCATTACAGAGTCTCCCAGTGTAAATGTTTTCTTTACATGCAGTAGACTGAAAATCTTTGGGTTAAACAAAAAGTAATTTTCGAGGCATCAGATCAGACTCAGGGATCCTCTCAGACTAAATTAAAGCTTTAATAAGTCTTAACTGTTTCAACAAAATGAGCAGTAAATGGTTTCTTTACTTTTTTTCCAATAAATAATATATATGTATGGTTTTAAATAACTTCTCATTAAGTTACTATTATTATATGTTATTGTTAACCATGATAATTATGCAACGACTATCCCTAAAAAGAAAAAAGCAGGACTTATGGATTAATTCACTGCACTGTGGTGTCAGTGAATTAATCATTCGTTTGATAAGAGCCACCATAAGAAGTCATAAAGCAAAAGCTGAAAGTAGTATAAAGTAGTCATAAAGTCTCTGATAAGTCAAATTGGCAAGGGGAACCCAGTTAGAAAACTTTTATGGTTTAATAAATATATAACTATCTAGTGTATTGATTGTGTATCGTAAGAGAAAATCTTGTGCCAACCGTAGTTTTTAATTCATGTGGGTTTTTTGTTTTTTTTATGTTTTGATAACATATTTCAGTTGTTTGTCCAAAAATTGCTATTGCTAAATGAGTTTTTAATTAATGAAGGATAATTTTGGACACCTAGGCTCTACACAGGGTAACAAGTTCGCTCAGTACCAGACCAAATGTAAGACCAGTTCCTGTTATTAGATGGACTCAAAGTACTGTTCTAGATTAAGCAACCCAGGTAAAAGAGTGTCAGGATAGTGTTGGGGTCTAATGTACAGCCTGCAATACTAAAGTAAATTTGTAGGGAAATGTGAAGGGCCAGTGCTTTTTAGCACTGACTGAATGCAAAATACGAGTGGGGTGATTATTCAATAGGGGCATTGTTGTCTCATATGAAGGAAATCATATGCCTGGGCAGCTCTCCGTGTGGGAAACAGTATTAGCTGGTTTTCTTCATTCAGTGATGCAGGTCTGTATTGTGATGGTATTAAAGTTTGAGTACAGTTACACACAGAAAAAACAGTCTCACTCAGGTACATAAAGATTCATATCCATGAATATGATCATGTATCTGTAGTTTATTCATTCATTGATGCACACATGCATTTTAATATATGTATTAAGCATTTAAGTGTATTTTACACCAGCCTGACAGAGAAAAGTCAACATTTTTTGGTTTTGGAGCAAGGACCCAGACTTAGCTTAAAGTAATCTGTCATGACTGCCAAAATTAATTGAGTGTGCCAATGCAACAGCATTAAGACACACTATTTATTATTCATCAGACTTCTTCTTCTTCTTCTCCTCCCTAAAATTTTGATGTGTAACTTGTCTTATAGCTTTGAGAAAACCCTCACAGAAGTTGGATATTAACATAAACAATTAACACGTGTTTCTAGGGTTCACGTTATCTAGCTTTTATCTAGCTATCTACATTTTCCTTCCAATATTTGTTGCAATCTCTGCATAGCTAGTTTTAACTTCTGATGGCTCTCCATATATCCTGCTGACAATGCAAACGGCAGCAGGTACATTGGCACACTCAAAGTTTCTTCAGGAATTTTCTAGTTGATTTTAACATACTTCAGCACTTTGTGTGTCATGTTTCCATCTGCTTACTGTATCTAAGTCAGCCTGGCCCTCTGAGGGGAAAAAACGTTGCCAACGCTGCCTGTGGATCCTCATCCTGAACACTTGAGACAGAAATATGGTTTCTCTGGTCACATTCCTCTTGTGAATTTGACCCTGTCACACACTCAGCTGCTCACTGATAGGACTGCTAGATACACTCCTCCCATTCACTGGTATGAATGGCAGCTTGTGTTTTCTGTGTTCACACACTCTCCACTCTGTCAGCCTGAACAGTTATTTTTCACAAAACCCAGGAATGTTTGGTGTCACATTGTCCAGCTGGTTTTCAGCCCAACAAATGGCAGACTGTGAGGATTTTTTTCCGCTCTGCTCTCAGTCACAAGATGCTCCACCAACAGTCATCTGAGGCTGAGTAATGTGCTGCTTCACTGATGAGGACTGAAAGAGGTATGGGTTAGTTTGTTATAGGATAGGAAAAAAAATGTATGAGCAGATGTTTGGGCTCCAGAATTTGTTAGTTGAAATTGTTACAGCGTTGTTTTTGCTTTTATTTTGTTTGAAATATTGTAAAACTCCAGTTTTGGCGATATCAGCTGTAGAGATGTCTGCCTTTCTCTATAATGTAATGGAATCAGATGGCACTTTATTTGTAGTGCTGACAATGCAAAAAAAACGCAAACAAAGGAACTTATTTCTTTCTGTCAAACTACACCTACCAAATGTATCACTGTGAAGAACAACGCATCCATTTACTGGTGAAGAGAGACTCATGACAGCGTGACAGAATACCATAAATGCTTTAAGACACTAAATTGTGCCTCGCAGCTGCCTGTCGAACAAGTTTCTCATCCCCTGGATGTCATCTTGAGCTTTAGCTGGCAATTGAAGCCCTTGTTCTGCTCTGAGCTCAGCGTAGCGGTCCCAGCTCTCCACCAAGTCCAGGTAGTGGTGAGAGTGGCCCTCCAGCTCACAGCGGCTCTCCAGAGCAGAAAGCAGACTACTGTCTCCAAATCGGAGTATGTCCAGCAGTGGGATAATACACAACAACAACCTGACAAACCTGCAGAGGAACACTAGATGGGAAGAACTGCAGCTAGCTAGTTGGCAGTGAGTGAAATTTCAAAATGAAAGCAATGGATTGTCCACTAATAAAACAATCAGGGCACTTGATCCTGCTTTTTGAAAAATAAGAATACTACTGATGAATTCTTTAAGTTTTTTAAGGCAAGTGGCATCTGGTTCCATAGCACTCAGGAGAAGGGACACATCAGGATTGTTTTGGTTTGAGTTGCACAGAGAAAAAAGCTGTTTTTAAGCCGTTTTTACACATGAACTCGAGTCCTGAGTTGCCAAACAACAAGTTTAACTTTTCCTCGTACTTGTGGTTTCCAGAGTTTCCCGGCAGCTGATAGCATCACTGTTAAGTCCAGTCCAGAAGTAAACAAGCTGGCTGCTAACAAAACTGTTCCATGATTACCACTAAAAAACAATCTGAGTAGAGGCAAACATCCCCGTGAGGAGGCTGAAATCTTTTAAAATGATCGTGGAGTTGGTTTCACATCGATGGGCTTTGTATTCCCATCGGACGCCTGATGTTAGCAGTGCTCGACTAAAGGGCCTGTTTAGTCCACATTGACTCCAGCCTCAAAGTAACATCAGACATTTTGCTGGACAAAAATAGTTTAACAGTAAGTTCCATGAGCAGTAAACGGGAAGAAAACTGTATTGTTTTTATTGACTAAGTCATTGATTTTATTTCCCTGCCCACAGCAGCTCTATATGCCCACAACCACACTGGAAAGCTCAGTGTCAAACTAAAAGCCTTAATGCATCAATGTTGTTTATAAGTTTGCTACATTTGGGATTTGTACAGCTGCCTGTGGAAATTATACTTATTATGCACTCACATTTTTAAGACATGTGTCTCAGGTTTGTCAGTTCAAAGCTATCTTTACAACACCTCATTTCACTCACTTTAACTCACCTGCATAATTAAGATCCTTTTGCTGGAGTCTTGACCTCTTAAGATTATTTTAAGGTTTTCATCTCTCTATTCCCCTTGTAGATAAAATAGGTAAAGTTGTACAAGCTTTTGATTTACTAGTCCATCTACATTCATACTCTGACCTATGGTCATGAGACCTGGAAAGCACTGTGGATACAGGTGGCCGAAATGAGCTTCCTCCAGATGGTGGCTGGGCTCAGCCTTAGAGGGAGGATGAGGAGCTTGGATATCTGGGGGGACCTTGGAGTAGTGCCGCTGCTCCTCCGTGTTGAAAGTAGCCAGTTGAGGTGGTTCAGGCATCTGGTCAAGATGCCTCCAGAGCCCCTCCCTTTTGAGGATTTCCGGGCACACCCAACTAGGAGGAGACCCCGAGTAGACCCAGAACCCACTGGAGTGATTATATTTACATATGGCATCTGGCTTGGGAATGGCTTGGTATCCAATATAAGGAACTGGAAGGAGATGTTGGGAAGAAGGATGTCTGGAACACCCTGACATCACAAACTGGCTTTGGATAAGTGGAAGATAGGAAGATATTAGATAAATGGAAGTTATACAATGAACAGGGAGGAGAACATGTGATGTCCTCTGTACTCTGGTGTGGCATTTAAATCAATATGTATGTTTAAATGTGACTCATTTCAGTGTCTTCTAATTGAAATTTGTCACTTATGAGGTGCTTTTGGACTCCAGAGTTTTAGAGTTATCCCCATGGAAGTGCCCCATGGAAGATGGCAACATTGCCTCTATTTTAAGAGACAGAATTAGAAAACTGACATAAACTGGGGTTGTGCCAGTGGATGATGATCTAAGGGTCAGATGATGGTCAGGGGGGATTCAAGGGGATTTTTTAAACTTGTCTTCCCCTCACTGTATTAAATTAATATTATAATTATAATTAGATTGATATTAAATTTAATCTGCCTCGCTAGTTTCCTGTTAGCATCTCCGCATGTAACCGACATGGTTGTATGCAAGTTCATGCTCGCCTCTCTCCACTCTTTGAAGTGTGTGTGTGTGTGCGTGTGTGTGTGGAGCTAATACACTGATTTCTCCTCATAAAATGAGGAAAAACTAAAGGATGGTACTTCTGTCTGTTGGTTTGATTTTAAATATAAAACCTAATATCTTCTTTTCACCCTTTTTCACAGGGCTTTGTGTTTGCTGGTGAAAATAATCAGCTGTGGAGAGCACCAGTGCAGAGTGAAGGAGAAACAGGTGAGACATTTTGCACAGCCAAAAACAGCTCGTGAAGGAGTAAAAAACAGCCAGCAAAGTATGATGGCTTGGCACTGTTTTAGCTGTTCATCTGATATCTGGGTGCAGCAGATAACTTGATATTCCAGGGAAATAGCTCCAAAGTTGATACACGTGCCAGTATTGGCATGTATATGTAAATTCATGATAGCAAGTACATTTTTGAAATCAATTAGATTTGCCCTTTTTGAATTATGCTAATGTCAGATCATGTTTGACTATGTAGAAGTCCTGAATTCAGGAGTAAAATTCTTACATTGTATTCGTACATTAGCATTTATATTTTATCATAATAGCTCATTACAGTTTTCTGGTGTTCTATGTTTAAATGCATGTTTAACCATTCTTTGTCAAAACCGAGACAAATAAGCTCTGAAGACATTTTGAAGACAGTTTGTTCCCCGTAGCCAAAAACATGGACATAAAGAGTAAAATTTCCTGAGCTGGAAAACGGTGGCCATTTAGAAAATGCAGGCGTTTCAAGTTAAATGTTCAAAAGTGAGAAACATAAATTTTGGTGTTTGTATTCTCTGTCCTCTGTGATCATTAGCTGTAGTATTCTAAATCATCCCACTGACATAGCCTGTGGTCTTTGTCAACATTCTTGAAGTAGGAATTAAACTCCCAACCATCGCTTTCTCTCTCAGCGCTGTGTGTGTGTGTGTGTGTGTGTGTGTGTGTGTGTGTGTGTGTGTGTGTGTGTGTTTGGGTCACACAGTAAGCACTATACAGGGTGTATAGTGCTACCTCAACCTTTTAACATCCACCAGGTCAGTGGTGACCCATCTAGGGTTAAGGGTAAGGGTTAGTTAAGATATACTTTTGCCTTTTGGAAAACCCAAATGAAAAACATTTTTGCCAAAATGAAAAACATGACACTTCACTTGAAAGGGGAAAAATAAAACCCAACCCTAACCCTGGACTGATCACCAATGACCTGGTGGATGTTAAGAGGTTAACAAGGCCAAGTTAGCTCATCCAGTGATGGAGTCACGTATTAGCAGTTTCACAGGAGTTAATATAATATAGGACTGTTGGCCTATGGAGAAGCTCTCCCAACCCAAATATAAACTGAGAATAAGTGACAGCATTGAGAGTCATTGCTGTAAATTTTAGTAAAGAGACATTATCATGTGTGTTGGCTCTGCTACATTAAGGGGCCTACTCAGCTGGCTATTAGCTGCATTCAGCAGTGATGATGACTAAGAGCTGAGTGCAGTCTCTTATGGGTTTCTGCTGTTTCTGTGTTAGTATGCAGTCAGCTGTGTGA
>VUQS01073793.1:0-10193 GCA_015108495.1 Heterochromis multidens
CTGCGGGATTTCAGTCCTTCACGGCGTAGTGTGTTACCAGCTGTTTTCTTGGTGACTACAGTCCCAGCTGCCTTGAGATCATTGACAAGTTCCTCCCGAGTAGTTCTGGGCTGGTTCCACACCGTTCTCATTATCATTGACACTCCACGAGGTGAGATCTTGCGTGGAGCTCCAGACCGAGGGATATTGGCAGTTATTTTATGGTTCTTCCATTTGCGAATAATCGCACCAACTGTTGTCACCTTCTCACCCAGCTGCTTGGCGATAGTCTTGTAGCCCATTCCAGCCTTGTGTAGGTCCACAATCTTGTCCCTGACATCCTTGGAAAGCTCTTTGGTCTTGGCCATGGTGCACAGTTTGGAATCTGGATAGATTGATTGCTTCTATGGACAGCTGTCTTTTATACAGGTAACGAGTTGAGGAGGCTCCCAATGTCAGCTTGTTACCTGTATAAAATACACCTGGGAGCCAGAAATCTTGCTGATTGATAGGAAATCAAATACTAATTTCCTTCATGAAAATGAGAATTAATTTATAACTTTTTTGAAATACATTTTTCTGGAATTTTTTGTTATTTTTCTGTCTCTCACTGTTCAAATAAACCTACCATTGAAATTATAGACTGATCATTTCTTTGTTAGTGGGCAAACTTACAAAATCAGCAGGGGTTCCAATAATTATTTCCCCCAGTGTAACTCTGAAGGTTGTTTTTCTCTCATCGTACTTTAATCGCTCCACAAAAACACTTAAGCTTGTACTTTAATAACAAAGTCTTATAATGACAGAAAGAACCTTTTTTTCCTATTACATGTTTTTTTTTGTTTCGTTTTTATGCATCAGCCACCACTTAAACACATATAGGTGAACTTAAAATGTGCTGCCATGTTTACTGTAGTTAATTTTTGATCCCTCAGAGCTCTCAACTGGTGAACAAGCGGTTGCTGCTGGAGTGGGACATTCCTGCTGTAAATGGGATCATCCACATCATCGAGGCGCCGCTGACAGCACCTCCCCCACCGGTGAGTGATGATGATTTAACGCAGAGCAGCTGACGCCTGCAGCATCAGCTGCTCGGCACGCCTGCACGCCTCTGAACCAGCATGTGTCAGATGTTCACGTGGTTTGAAACGTCATGCAGCAGCATGACTTCAGCTTTCCACACAGCCCAAAAAAAAATCAGGTTAGATATTATTGTGTAAAATATTGTATGGTGAAAATGTCAGGCTTATGTTACTCTGCTTGTCATCTTTAAGGTTGCTATCAAAAGAAATTAACACTATTGATTTAACTCGATTTCACAGTAAACTGTATACAGTGACAGCTGTAGCCTCAAAGAGCTTCGAAGAATTAAAACTTGACTAGTAAGTCTTCAGCTTTTGTTAACTTAAACTAGCAAAAATATACATTTAAACTTATTTTCTTCAAAACACTAAAACTGAATCAACTACTAGATGAAAATCAGGTGCCAAGTTAAAAAGTTTAATCACAAAGTTAAAAAAAAAAAAGCAATTAAAAAACCCTTTGGTTGCCAGGACAAAAAGCCAATGGGATTTTTCCTTAGGCTTTTGAAAAGACTTCAAAGACTTCACACCTTGGTCCCTGTGATGGTAATAACCCACGCTTGATTCACACCTTGGTTCGTGTGACCTTTAACGACTTGCGTGATTACAGGGCGGGTAAATTACTCTCAGGACCACCTTCAAACCCACTAGGGGTTAAATACCTGAGACTCTCCTTCAGTTTTTCTTTCAAAAAGTGAAGCATGACTGTAGGCATAGGTGTGGGAGCGTGTTTCAAGTTGGGGGGCTGTGCGGTTGATGCAATAAGAGTGAGTTGGGGGTAACATCTGCAACACCAATATGAATATAAAAAACATTTGTGTAAATCACATCTGCTGTTAAATGTACATTGGTTATGCATGTTTTCATATATGATGATGGTCCTTAAAATAAGTCACTGCATTGCCATTTTTATGTGTTGTTGCTGCAATACTTTGAAATTCTTGTTGTAAACAGGCAGCGACTGCATGTCGACATGTCATCAAGGACCTAACCAGACCTAAACAACCTCAGATTCACACTTAGAACTGAAAATCTGTTGGAGCCACTCTTCTCTGGGTCACAACTCCTAATATTCCTATTACCACTGGGACCACTTTGGACTTTACCTTGCACATCTGCTCCAGTTCAGCCCCTGGTACTTCTTTATTTTCTCGTGCTCCTTCTTTCTGATGTTGCTGTCTGCTGGGATTGCCACATCTATCACACCTGCCATCTTCTGCTCCTTGTTAACCACCACTATGTCTGGTTGGTTGGCCAGCATCTGCTTCTCTGTCTGGAACTAGAAGTCCCACAGCACCTTTAGCCCTATTGTTCTTAATCACCTTTGGTGGTGTCTCCCATTGGGAGTTGGGGACTTCTAATGCATATGTGATAGATGTTCCTGTACACTATCCCAGCCACTTGGTTGTGCCTCTCAGTGTGTGCTATCTGAGCTTGCATCTTACCTCCTGCTACTCAGTGCTGGACTGTCTCCAGGGCACCTTTGCATAGCTTGCAACTTGGATCCTGTTGGCTGTGGTCCAGTCCTGCTCTTGTGTAATTTGGCGTACCTCAGCCTTTTCTCCTGTTTCCCTTCCTTCAGAATGGCTTCTTGACAGCCACCCTTCCACTGAGACCATTTCTGATGACGCTTCAGTGAACAGTAGATGGATCAACTAAAGGGCCAGATGCATCTCTCAGGTCCTGTCAGGTCTTTGCTGGATTTTTTCCTCTTTCTCAAGGACATGACTTTCAGATATTGTTCATCTGCTGTAGATAGGTTTTTAGGCCTGACACCTCTTCTTTTGTTCTCCAGTTGTCCAGTTTCCTCAATTTAAAAAAAAAAAAAAGAAACACTGCACACCATGATGAGATATGCCAAGTTTTCAGCTAATAGCACTTTGGGAATCACCTTGTTGGTGCAAACATGCTATCTTATGTTTGTCAAACTGTAATCTCTGACATTTTTCATAAATTTCACTAAAGAAATGAAAACAAATTTTGTGTTTTTGTGACAGGGTGCTAGTATCAAAGTGCATAAAGATACAATTTAAAATTGTTCTTTGCTAAGTTGTCTGTGTAGACAACACTGGTTCATCACTTGAGTTAGGGGCCTTTTTATGCTTGAAAGATTCATAGGTCAGAGTTAAGTGGCTTAAACAAAAAAAACAAAAAAAAACATTCCTTTGAAAATGATCAAGTACATGGACTGGACTGAAAATGAGTGAAAAAGCAGCCAATATCCAAAGAAACACTTTGAAAGAGCTCCAGGAAACCAGGAAAAGTGTTGCTCAAGACCATTTTAAGAAATTACAAGAAAGCCTGGCTCCTTGGAAGCAAAATATAAAGAAACACTTTTGCACAGCACCATACATCACAGTCACTTGACTTTAACATCACCACCACTAAGGTCTTACGTTCGGCATGATGACATTAAGTGTCCCTTATTTGTGATGTAGAACAAAAATGTCTCGAGGTTGTGCTAACCTGAGACCTCATTTCAGGCTGCTGCTTCTTTCGGCTGCTCCCTTTAGGGGTTACTACAGCGAATCATCTGCCTCCATCTCACCCTGTCCCTAGCATCCTCTTCTGTCACACCAACCTTCTTCGTGTCCTCTTCACTACATTCATGAACCTCCTCTGAGGTCTTCTTTTCCTCCTTCCTGTTAGCTCCATCTTCCTTGGTCCAATATATCCACTATCCCTGCTTTGTGCATGTCCAAACCATCTTAACTTGAGCTGTCCCTTTTGATATAGTCATTTCTATTCTTGTCCATCCTGGTCACTCCCAATGAAAATCTTAGCATCTTCAACTCTGCCACCTCCAGCTCGGTCTCCTGTCTTTTTTGTTAGTGCCACCATCTCCAAACCATACATCATAGCAGATCTCACTACCATCTTGTAAACCTTCCCTTTCACTCTTGCTGCTATCCAAAAACACAGCATTAGAGCTGTGCTGAGCTGTGTGCCTGAGATGGACATATTAAGAATATCTTACAGAGACTTTGGCCATATTTAATATGAGCATCCACCGTTGTAACAGTTTATATGTGAAAATACAGGAAAGCATAATATGCCCGCTTTAACAGCAGAAGAACTAAATCCTGTTAAAAACCCTCCTGCTCTCAGAGTGTAAAGCAAGATTTTGTTGAACAGAAGGAAAGTATGTAAACTGTTTATTTTTCTCTCTAAAGCTTGTTAACAGTGAGATGAAGTGTTTGCTGTATCGAGAACTGCTGCAGTTCTAACCACAGCCACCAGGCGGCACCACCACTACCTTCCCCCTCTGTTCTGCAGCGCCTCCTGATAGGCTGCCATGTGTTGTTGCTGGGGGGTTGTGGCAGAGAGCAGATGGCTGTGTTTAGTTTCTTGGAACAGGTTCCAGGAAATGAAGATTCAAGCTGCTGCATTTTCTTTCAGATAACATCAGAGCTCTGATCAATATTCATGATGTGGGACTCAAATTATGAAGACTAGGTCACAACAGAATCATTGGATGGAACCTCATGCAAAATAAGTTATTTAATCACCCTAAAATCTACACTGCTCACTTTAAATCCACTTCTCCACATACTGACTGTGGGCTGAGCTGGTTTCATACAATCTGATCTCAGATCTTACTCGTACTGAACTTTGACAGTCGGAATGGAACAGATTACATTGAAGTGGACCTATTAGGCAAATTTCCAGCTCCATAGTTTGATTCTTGGACTCTAATAGAGTAGCATCGAGTGATTCAGAGTTCAAAATTTTATTTATCTTATACTGGGCCTTGGTGCAGCCCGTCAGTTTACTCTCTGTCTGACACAAGCCGTTTCAGCTCGTCTCTCTCTTTTTCTTGCTGCTCCCTTTTTGGATCGTTACAGCAGATCATCTGCATCCAGTTCAGCTTATTCCTTGCATCCTCCTCTGTCACACCAGTCCTTTGCATGTCCTCCTTCACGACATACATGGACCTCCTGTGAGGTCTTCCTCTTTTTCTCCTACCTTGCAGCTCCATCTTCAACATCCTCTGTCCAGTATATCCACTATCCCTCCTCTGCATATATCCAATCCACCTTAACCTTGCCTCTCTAACTTTGTTCCTAAAATGCTCAATCTGAGCTGTCCCTCTGATCTACTCATTTCTAATCTTGTCCATCCTGGTCACTCCCAATGAAAATCTTACCATCTTCAGCTCTGCCACTTCCAACTTGGCCTCCTGATTTTTCTTAGTGCTACCTTCGCCAAACCATACATCTTAGCAGGTCTCACTACCATCATCTAAACCTTCCCTTTCACTCTTGCTGCTATCCTTCTGTCACATATCATCCCTGACACTCATCTCCACCCTGCCTGCACTCTCTTCTTCACCTCTCTTGTGCACTGTCTGTTGCTTTGGATGGTTGATCCCAGATATTTAAACTCATCTCCCTTAATTTTACCATATTATTATAAAATTTATTATAACCACAATATGGAGATTAAATTTTTTTTAAATATAACAGTTATTGTCTTAGTCCTTATGTATCATATACTGGGCCTTGGTGCAGCTGAAACAAGCTGTTTTAACTTCTGTTCCTTTAAGCCAACTTTCTTCTGATTGGCTGACTCTTTCAAACAGAAGGTTTGAACAGCAATGGGTGAGGCTCCTGTGCTTGGAATTAGGGTTATCCCCTTCCTTTGACATAATACGCATCCAGGAGTAGAAAAACGGTCTCACAGGGATCACTTGTAAATATTATATATAAAATATTTTGGTTAACATCTCATCTAAGATGCTTCCTGAGTTCTAAAACAACTGATGACAGAGTCCCAGGTATTAAGCCCTTAGTGGTTTTGTCCCCTTGGAAGTGGTTGTGAGAGTTATTGACCACTCTAACTACTGGGGTAGTGTCTCACAGTGGATTCACTCCTTGACTCATGTGAGTCATTAAGGGTCACATGAGTCAAGGAGTGAATCCACTGTGAGACACTACCCCACCCCGCCATCATGTGAGTTATTAATGTCCAGTGTCGGGTCATTACTCAAAACAAATAATATATTAGACATTACTTATTACTTTTCTTAAAAGTAAAGCAGTTACTTAATTACTCACCAGAGAAAGTAATTCATTATACTACTTGTTACATTACGTTGTTGTTACTCCATAAAATGACCTGAAACGCACTCTCTCATAATTATCAGTCTTAGGTTACAGTTCCACACACCAACACAAATCCATATCCTAATGAGGACACGCCTGCTGTCTTTCTTTTAGTGTTTGCATGAACACACAACCGACAACACAAAGCAGTTGAAAACCAGCCCAAACAGACCTCAAAGCGATCGCCACAGTGATTCTACTGTAGAAACATGCACAGGTAGAAATGGAGGCTACAATGCTGCAGGCCTGACTGCTCATCACTGCTTTTGTTACCTGTTGAAGATCAGGCTCTGGCTGCTGGGATGGGTTCGGCATTCATTCAGCCTTAACATCACCATTACTCTGGGTTCTTGGCTAGCTTTGCATTAGCATGCTGTCTGTGCAGATGGTTGCAAAGGACCAAAGTTGTGTTAGCAGTATAATCCAGTTGTTTCTGTCCTGGAGGACCTTTGTAACACATAACAAAATCATTGTAACTGTAATGTAATTACTGAATTTCGTACAGTAGCACATTACATTACCATGTTACTAAAAAATGTAATGTGATTACAGTAACGTGTTACTTTGGAACACATTACATGCAACACTGTTAATGTCACATGAATCAAGGTCTGAGTGGGGGTTGAGTCACAAGGGATCTCAAGACTGCAGTGTAGGTGGCTGGTGTCATAGGCTACCACCTCTGTTCAGTGACGATCTCCACAGTGGACATAGATGACATAGTATCTGTGAATAGTGCTAATATAAACCTGCACAGACTTAGAATGACAGCTGAAAAAGACGACAGTCTCATCTAACGCAGAAGACGCTCGGATGTGGAAACAGGTCCAACCTGTTTGTGCCCAACTGGTGAGGAGCTGCAGCTTTTTGCAATTCCTAATTAGCTGGAATTGCCAACTTATTGTTAAAAATTAAACAATTATGCAAAAACTTAAACCTGATTCAGCTGTCCAAAAAATAAATAAATAAATAAAATCAAATGGGATGATCCTTTTTTTTAAATGTGGATATGACTGCTTTAGCCACATAATGGGACTAAGAAATACAGGTCAGCTTCAGTTATAGGCCTGCTCCTTTCTGCAGTTCAGGTAGAGAGAGGCCCTGGTTTTAAGTTTTTTAATTCTTCATGTTAGAGCTGGCTGTGCAAAAGAAGGGTTGAGTTAAGTGAAACATTTTAAAACAAATTTGAAAAGGCACAATTTAATTAATTTGAGGTAGTAAATTATTCAAAAGTGTTTTTAAAGGTTTAAAACCATCACTGCCTACTGGCATAAACACTGCTACAGCTGCAGATTCCTAAATATCTGCTGAATACAAGACATTTTTATTTTAAGTATATTCCCAAGTGTAAGAGTAGAGACGCTGTGGAGCCTCGGGGATTAACCGAAAACAGGCTACTTTTTTATGGTCTCCTCCTCTGAGCATCGTCAGGTTATCGCACATCTACACAAGGTCACTGGATTCTCAGCAACTTTAGAAACCTGCAGTCTGAATCACAGCTTTTAGTCTGGCAAAAACAACAAATAACACTCGAGTATAACAGAAACAGCAGATTTGTGTCAAATATCACAAGTCAGTTTTTATTCTAGAGAGGTTTTTCTGCCAGTGTTGCAGATCCTGATCATAAGGAGATTCACATTTTACACAAAACCTGGTGCTTTTTTAAGCCAATTAAAATTAACAGACAAAACTTTAAAGTTTGCCTGAGATACCTTTAATTTAATACGAGCTACAGACTTTAAAAGCTCAGAATCAACATAAAGAATATTATTGTCCAAAGACATTTTCAGTATAAGCTCATTATGTGTAACAGCTGTAATTCTTGGCTGTCTGACACATTTATGTGCTGCTTCATTTCTGCAGGAGAACGTTGGAAGACTCAGAGCTTGTTTTTAGTTATTGTGTCCTTCTCTCCTGCAAAACATATTACAGAAGCCTTCAGAAACTGAGGAAAGGATGCACTCTAAGAGGTGCTTAACTCTGGGAAAAAAACTGCAAATGGGCTTCAAAATACCTGCAAGCTACAAACAACCCAGTATAATAAAAAAGTTGACTTGGAAGTGATGAAATTACAAATGTTGCATAGCTAAGTTACCAATAGCTGGCTAGTCTTGCATTTCTCTCGGCTAGTGCTGGAGGGTCATTTCATCTCAAATCAACACGGGCCTTCTGCTCAACCTTCTCCGATTTGCCTAAATTTTATGGCCCATATGTTTGGACGTATATAATATGACTCCTGTGAAATTTTAGCTTCATATATCAAATACTTTTCAAGATATATTTTTTTGAAAAATGGTCCATCAACTGACTTCCAGTATGTTTTTTCACACTTTGAAATTTGAGGCAAATGTTTGAACCTGAATATCTCAAAAGGTAATAAAGATAAAAGCCTGAAATTTTCACTGACCTTTCTCACTATCAAAATAAACCAGGATATGTAATTTGGGATAGATGCATTAAAAACTGTCTGAGTATTGGCTAGTTAAAATATGTAAAAAAGCTTCACAGATCAATAACTATTGAGTGAAATGTTGAAATGAAGTTGCAAACGCATTTTTCATTGAAACAAGCTGTTCTCAGAGGTGGACAAACAGCGTCTCTGTGCAGCGGCAGTGCAACCAGTGTGCACGGGCCGTCTAAAAAGTGCAAAGTATTTTTAAAAATTCTGTATTTACCTGGTATAGTTTAATCATTTAAAAAACTTCACACATTACTGGTCTCCTGTTAATTAAACTACGTAAGGTAGTTTTTACCCTTCACACTTAATTAGTCTGGGAAAATGTTTGCAGCTCCCCATCCCCTCAAAAAAAAACAACAAAAAAAAAACAGATTTTCTAACACCCGTACTGGGAGGTACGGTCGAGGTCAGTATAGTTGAAGCTAATACATTGTGAAATGTTCTCCCTATTTGGGATCAAACTCTGAACAGAGGATCCTACTGTTCTTTCATTAGATCCTCCCTCCCTGTACACACTTGCTGATTTTGACCTTGGGGCGTGCCAAAAAAAAGACATTGCAATTGCTAGCACCTGCCACACTTTGGTTTTTGTAATTTGGCATACGCAGCATGGCCAGCACAGTTTATGAGTGGGTTGGTTTTTACCATCACTTCAATGATCTATCGCTGCAGAAGCTCAGAGATTATCAGGTGACATTGATGGAGATGCTGCAACAGTACCGATGCTGATACAGTTGGGGGTGGAGGGTCTGAGTTGTGATACTTATCATTCAGGAGAACACTGCAGTGCCTCAACTGCCAGTATAAATGGTTACAGCGCTGTGATCACACCTGGTATGCGCGACAACCAATGCAGTGACAATAAACAAGGCTTAATGTTGTGTAACCCAGATGATTGGGGTTATTTTCTCCCACAGAGACAGAATACATTTTTCAACTTCTGCTTGCTTCTGTTTGCTGTGACGTGCCATGCTGCCACAGAGGAAATAAGCACATGATGAGTGATGGGATGTCCAGAGTAATAGTGTGAACTCTGATAAACCTCCACATGGTCACAGTCTTAATGGACTCTCTGACATTTACTGGAAATACATCACACAGATATGTCTGTGTAGGTTCTCAGTCATCCAGGACATGGTAGTCTAATGCGCTTGAAAGAAGGTGACTGGACTTCTTTAAGTTGTTTGAAGACGTTTCACCTTTCATCCAAAAGGCTTCTTCAGTTCTAAAACCAAATGGTAGAGAGTCCCAGGTATTTAAACCCTAGTGGGGGTTGTCTCTTGAGAGGTGGTCGTTAACCCACTGTTGATCATGTAAGTCATCACATGAGCCAAGGTGTGAAAAAAGGTGTGGGTCATTACCACCACAGGTTTCGGGTGAATCCACTGTGAGCTTTATCCTCTAAGTGCACATGTAGCCAACCTTTACATGGAGGAAGTGGAAAGTAAAGCTCTTGGTTCTTTCAAAGGGATAGCCCCTAGCCACTGGTACAGATATGTTGATGACACTTGGGTCAAAATCAAAACCCAAGAAGTAGAAGCCTTCTCTGTTCACATCAACTCAGTGGAT
>VUQS01073794.1:11847-23865 GCA_015108495.1 Heterochromis multidens
CACCCCTCAATCCTTCACTCCTTCCTTCCACCTCATCCTTCGCTCCACTGACTTCAGCCTCACCCTGCAAGCGACTCCACAGGAGGCGGCTGCTGCTTCTGCTGCCACTATGTGTGCGTGCGTGCGTGTGTGTATATATAAATGCGTGGAGCTAAAAGTACACCTCTCCAACCAACCCCCTTTTTTCCCCTCCATTGCCCCGTCTCTCTCGTCTCTCTCTCTTTCCAGAATTGACTGCTGCTTTGTGACTCGACTAATTTTACTGCTGCCTTCTGATAGCCTCCGAATGCGTTTTTCGCTGAGGAGGAATGTTCGGAGTATTTTTTTCAGAAGAAAGTAGGCAAAATATAACCATAGAACAGATGTCAAAGTGTATGGAAATAATTTCAAGTATCAGTATGTTCAACATGGCTGTGAACTGACTTGAAAGGCTCCCCTCCCTTGGACGATTGCTAAAAGGGTAACCCTTGTATCTCTTTTCTGAACTGAGTGGTTTCTGTCATATTTCAGGCCTGCTTCCAGAACAAAATGACTGGGTGTGCATCAGAAGTTAGTGAGGGCTACCCTTGGAAAAACCCAGAAACTATTCTAATGGTCATCAAACCACGTCTTTATTGATATATACTGAGGTGTCAAAACACGTCATTAAGGGTATAGGGGAGCTCGTCAAATGTTGTCTTTGTCTGTGGTCTGTAAAAGTTTACCACAGACACATTTAATGCAATTAATTTCTATTTTCAATAAAAGCCCTTTACCCTCTCAGGCTTTACGCTATAAATTTCACACATATAATTTGATCCCCATGTTACCAAATTCTATAAACTACATTATTCACAGTGGATACAGTAGGCCAACTTTTCTCACACACGCACACACACACACACACACACACACACACACTTTCTTCCCTCCACCCAATGAGAGCTGCAATAGACCCCAGCCTGTGAAATGGGGCTTAATTTTTACCAATTATAAGTGAGAAGTGAGCTTCATTCAAATAAACTTTTCCAAATGTGTGCTAATCCGGTTTTGTCTTTTGGGTATTTCTGAGAAAATCAAGAGCTGTAGCCCTAATGTGGAGCTCCACTGGTTGTCTTGTTTTTGTCTCAGATTAGATTTCAACTTAGGAGAAGAGGTTTGCTGTAAAGCTGTGGAACTACAGTGTCACCAAGTGGTCACAGCGGTCCCCCCCCCGTGGTTGAAATGAAAGATTATTGCATTCACTCATTCAGAAACTTATCCCAATTTGAACTCTAATTACAATGTAGTGTAGTTTGTGTTCTTTGTGTATTAAATCTTTGTATGTTTCTTCAGTCATATACTTCTTTACTTGTATCCTTTACACAGCCCCTTCCAGAAGGCTTTACCTCCAGTTGTTTTTGAACAGTAAACAAATTTCACCCCCCACTGTTTCTTGAAGAAGATGGAAAAACAGCCAGAGGTGCAGCCAGGAGCTCAGTGCGGCACAGACAACAAAGCCAGGTCTGTTGGGGAAAATCAAGTGTCAGAATGACTGGCAATGCTGGCAGCTGATAGCTGCAAAAGGACGGGAAACATACGGCTGCAAACAGATACAGATATCAGTGCCATGGAAGAAATGTGTAGGCTGTGGTTGCTGATCCAGTGAATTACTCTAACAGCTGACATCAAGTATTATTTCCTATTTATTGGTCAGATCAATCCTGCAGGCCTGATAGCTTGCCAGAAACACCATATATGTTTCCATGTATTTCCCCCGATTATAGTTAGTGTGACATTCTGTCACTTTGCAGAATTTGAAGCCTGAAAAAACACAAAAACACAATACACGCATTACAATAACAAATTAAGGTTTATGTGTAGCAGGAAATCTCAGAAAACATCCACTTTACTACCAGGACCCAATCAAACGATTCATGTTATAGAACTACTTTAAGATCCCCTTTAGACAAGACCTCTAAAGCCACTTTACTTTGAATCCTAATTTATCTCATTTTTGACTCATGCACATCAAATAAATCAATAAGTTACTAGTTTCTTTAAAAAAAAAAAAAGTATAATGTTTCCAACTCAAGTAGATACTTCATTTTCCATGTAAGTGATACTGAAGTTTTGACATTACTCTGTGTTGGAGCACAATTGGCTTCCAGCTTAGCTGTAATACTACATAATCATGCTCTCCAGCAGATATATGAAAAAATACCTGTACTGTAGCTGTTCCACATGCATTATTATGCACCACTTTCAAATGGAGGATGATTTGAAAATCACTTCACACGCCTAACATCCAAGCCAAGAAACACAGAGTATTATGATGCAAAGGCTCTGCTGGCCTCTAGTGTCTAACTCACTAGCTTGCTCTGTGCAATCAGCTATAGCCACATACTGCTTCACCGCAACTCTGCTATACAGCGTTAAAAAAAAAAGAAATATAAATTTTGGCTCACTTTTGAAGCAATTCATGTTTGTTGTATCGATCCAGACCTCAACCGCTGACTTAATAAACATCGAGCAGTCATTCTTAGATGAAAAATCTGATGAAAACAAACAAGTAGGGCCTGTAGACATTCTCCTGGGATGAGAAACGTGTATTGAAATTTCCTACCTCCTGACTCCGAGCGTTAGTGAACTGACAAAAGCTTTTGTCTAAAATGCTTTGATGTCTATACCTATGGAAAGAAAATCAGATGACAAATGTATGACTACACCTCAGCTGTGAAGTATTAAAAAAAAAACACAAAGCAGAAGCTTCACATACAGCAGAACGGTGCTGTGATCTTACTGTTCTCAGTGATGTGAGCCATGCTATGAAGATTACAGAGAGGAAAAACACAATTCACATCACAATCACTTTAACGTGAATGGAACGAAGCCCATTCAAAGGAAACATAACTGCAGATTTGCCAACATGATCAATATGTTCCAGCCTGTTGTGCTCAGCCTGTGAATGATACAAAAATGGAAATAACCTTTGTGAATATTTTATGCGAAAGTAAGTGTGTCTTTTGTAAACTACCGGGCCTCTACTACATCAATAACGCAGCTTTTCATCTATTATACAGCGAGTCAATTTAAACAGAGGAATGTAAGCCAGTAGCTACACTTATTATTAATCCTGATTAATTTCCAGAACTAATTGAGCCTGGCTTTTCTGAACTGATATGAAAATTACCAAAATTACAAATGCGGCCATCAACTGTGTTGCAAAATATAGAGCCAAGAGAAAGATTAGCGCCACTGACCTTTTTTTTTGTGCATCTTAATATAATACGATAAATGATTGATATTCAGGTTTCCTTGAAGATGTCTCCATAGATTTAGAATTGAAAGATCAAAACAAAAATGACTGTCTTTTGGTGTCTACTCTGAAGTCGAACTCCAAAAGAACTGGGCCACCTCCCAATATGCAGTGTTGAGGAGTAGGGTGACCTACATGTAATACTACATTTTGTAGTACTTTTCTTGTAGTTCTACCCTCATATCTTGAAAATGGTTCAAGTAGAATTACTCTTTTGTATTTTTTGTGTTATTTACTGCTGAAACCTGTGCCATAGAAGGAAAAAGATAATAACAATGGTATTAATGTAAAGGTAATGGGTGGAATGGTGGTTAGCACTGTCGCCTTACAGCAAGAGGGTACTGGGTTTGAATCCACCATCCAGCCTGTGTGGTTCTCAGTTCAGTTCAAAGGTGCTTTATTGGCACGACAGTTTCTGAAAACAATATTGGCAAAGCATCAAAATACAATTTCTAAAATAACAATAATAGATCAATACATATATCTATCAAAGTCAATATCATCAATAGACGACTATGCATCATGCGCATGTGTGTGTCCAGGTCATTCACAGGTTGTGGCATATTGATATATACTGGGCAGCCAGATGTACCCTGTCTTCTTCTCCTAGGAATATTTTTAATTTTCAGATGCCCTTCAGCTCAGTGAAATTTGGAATTATGGAGTTGAATTGGTTAAAGTAAGAGTAAACTTGGTTAGGATCTGTCTCTGCTTTCTATCCCTGACAGTTAGGAGATATTCTGCCAACTCATAATCTGTTTATGGCCAGATAACATTCTAATCTGCTTTGGCTTTTACTTTCTTCTTTCCAGTGTTTCATACAGGTTCCTTTGCAATCTGGTATACAGTAATTTGGTTCACTCTGGTTGGTTTTTGGAAAGCAGTGCTGTTGTGAGACTGGCACGCCTGTGTTTGAGAGGGGGCAGTTAATCTCAGCACCAAATGACATAGGAGACTCTTTTATAGGCTCATCTCTTGGGTTTGGAGAGCTTGGAGCCTGCATCTTGGGGACTAGATTTAAGGTGATTAAAAATGATCATTTTATTAATAATTATCAGTGGGTAATTGCCTATGGGCAGCGCGGTGGTGTGGTGATTAGTACTGCTGCCTCACAGCAAGAAGGTCCTGGGTTCAAATCCGCCATCTGACCAGGGCCTTTCTGTGTGGAGTTTGCATGTTCTTCCCGTGTCTGTGTGGGTTCTCTCCGGGTTCCGACTCTGGCTTCCTTCCACAGTCCAAAGACGGTGGGGTTAGGTTAATTGGTGATTCTAAATTGGCCATAGGTGTGAATGTGAGTGTGGATGGTTGTCTGTCTCTCTATGTTAGACTGGTGACCTGTCCAGGGTGTACCCCATCTCTCGCCCTATGACAGCTGGGATAGGCTTCAGCCCCAGCACAACCCTGAACTGGATAAGCAGAGGAAAATGGATGGATAGGTATCTATCTAATTCTGCTCAACAGGCATTTGTTGGTGTTTTCCTGTGTACTCTGTTGGGTGTTTATCTTGAAGGGTATAGCTCTGATGACTGTTGACCCCATACTTCCATACCATACAGCGGATGGGCAGGATGACACTATCAAATATTTTAAGCCAGATTTCAATTGGAATTTAGAAGCTATACATTTTTCTCTTCCCTGGTTCTGCCGGAGGTTTCTTCCTGTTAAAACAGAGGGCTTTTTTCCCCACTGTCGCCAAGTGCTTGCTCATAGGGGGTTGTCTGATTGTTGGAGTTTTCTCTATATTACCTTACAATAAAGCACCTTGAGGTGACTGTTGTTGTGATTTGGTGCTATATAAATAACACTGAATTGAATTGAATTACCCTATCACAGCTGAGTCAGGCTGCAGATAGTTTCTCCAACACTGATTCGATTAATTAAAACAACGATGAAGAAACACAGTTAGAAATCAAATTCCCAACACTGATATTATGGAGATTATACAGAAGAGTTAATTTCATATAATTTTCATTCACACAAGAAATAGAACTGAATCAAATAAGACCTGAATTTCTTGGGTCTTTTATCACTTTGCATTTAAAGTTTGCCATCTCAAAGGTGAAATAAAATCAAAAAGCCAGTATTTTTCTAAAACCATGAGCAGACACAAGCTGCTTCAGTATTTATACAGCACAATTCATCATGCTATGTGCAAAGCTGGAGAGGTCAAATAAAACAAAAACAAACAAAAAAGCAACACTACAAAAATGGGTAAGGTCTATTAAAATGACAGAGACATGATTGGGTTAAAAATCTCACAAGATAAACTTTGGTATACCAAGCAGATTGACTTTATTTGTATCTTCCATTGCAATTAATCATCATTACTCATCACCAGGATCGCATCAGTTAACAGTGTTATTGCCACTAGCTATTACCTTCACTGTCACCATCCGCTCAAATAATGAAATTACATTATCTTAAATAGGCCAGTGACAAAAGCTATAATCTGCTGTGATATTGACAATCTCATTATCAGTTACATAGTAAGTAGCTTAAATACTGAGGACATTTTGCTCGACGGTGCCTGAACAGAAAGCCTATTCTCGGCTTCACACATCACTGTGTAAGACAATAATGCCTTGTATGTGACATTATTGTTTCAAACCCATAGAGGCTGCATGTATATTACAACTACACTGTGGTGACAATCCATTTGTTTGACATTTGTTCACAAGTAATCCAGCAGCATGAAATATTCAGCAAGAAAGAAAATGTGAACTGAAATGTAAAGTTGTAGAGACAGAGAGAGCTTGCATACATGCAAGCTACTGACTGAGCAGAGGGAAAGTTTTACATGGCTGCAAAGCATACTAGTGTAGCTCTATTAAAAAATTTCAGGCGACACAGTCAATGTTTACTGCATCTTTAACCCGTATTAACACATTTTTAAACTCAACCTGACTGTAATTTGACCCCAGTCATACAATTAACCTTTACCCCGACACTCTGTATCTGCAGGATAATTATATATTGCTTTAAACTTCAGAGGAGTTTTTCCTGACACACTGCAGTGAGATGACAGTGATGTGATTATATGCATTTGAGTTCCTAAATAATATGACCATTTTTGTGCTATTAATTATCGTCTTTCATCTCAGCGCAGCAGACCACTGGCTTAAGGTGGTGACATATTGTTGTATCAGCAACACACAGCTGCTCATTACTCCAGTGCAAAAACAAAGGGCACTGATACTGTATCACCACAGACACAAGGCTCGTTAGATGTACCCTTTTTCACATTACTAAAAGAGCGTGAACAGAACATTACTGTTATAACTGCTGTTAGGGAGACTCAATGCAACTCACACTGATGTGTCTGAGGTCAAAGGTCAAACGCTTGTTAGAATGTATAAATACTACAATTCTGGTAAGTAGTTACTGCAATTTCGCTTGTTTGGACTGTCCAATATGTATAGAGGTACAGTAGTTGCATGTCAAACCTGGTCAATGGATCTCTATTTGTTTAACTAACATCCATGCCACACAGCAAGCTATTTATGAAAATGAAAGCTCAACATGCAGCTGGAATCCATGTGACTTAAAGTCAAACCAATTCGAGACATGTTTTTTTTTTTTTCTTACAGTGTTTGACAAACTTGGTATGACTACTCGACTCACCCCATGACCACGAGAGAAACAGTAACAGTATTGACAACAATACATCGGTCATAATTGCTAGAGCATTTTATAAGATATTCAAGTGGCGATGTTGGTTAAAAGGTGGAAAATGAGAGCAGAATTTTGTGTCCGACCCAACCAAATAAAGTGTATATGAGAAAAGAAACAGATGTGCATTGGACGGCTCTTACTAAAGAATGCTGAACACAATCCAACATCCTCTGTGTCACTTCGTGTTGTGTAGAGCAAAATGGCCAGACGATGAGTTGCTGTATGTAGTGGAAATGGAAGCTAAGTCACAAAATGTAAAAATGTCTTTGTCTAACAGCGTCATCATTTTGATGACTGTAGCTCCCACTGCTTGTGGTTATACGTTCAGAAAGCTGCTTAGCAACATATAAAAGTCCAGCCAGAAGCAGGGATATGGGCAATATTGCTTGGCAAGACATTCAGTCACAGTTAAAAGGAATATAATAAAATCAGTGGAGGCTGAGATGACTAAAGCACAATCAGATCAGAAAGCAGCGGTGTCCGTTGAAAAGTTTGGGTATGTTGCTATTTCTAGCCACACCTCAACCAGTGATGTCACAGCATGTGCTTTAAAAAAATTCAATAAAACAAATGAAAATCTGCAGCTAAATAAATCACCTGGTTTCACATCACCAGCTGTTGTCTGTACAGATGCTTAAGTCTCAAACCCACAAAGGATGGGACAGCAGCTGTTTTCTACAGACTTGCTGTTGGTGGTTTACCCCCATAAACCTTTATATAAGGCTCTGCTGCCATCTGGTGGACAAAAGCCACGTGCCAGGTTCAATCAAGCAAACCACCATGTATTAAAAACATTCTAGGTGGATTTACATGTGAACAGCACCTCAGCTATTCAATATACAATTGACATACATTTCTAACAAACAAAAATGTGCGTGTTGGTGATAAAGGTCACATGACATGTTTAACTGTTTGCCCACCCTTTTGTCGCTTCATGTAAATGTTTGCTTCTGCACCACAGTCCACGAGCACAGATCATACTATTGCACATTGTGTGGACCTGATGCAGCCACCTGTGTGAGGTGTAAATGTGTATAAGCGCAGGCATCCTCTGTAAGGTTTGTTTGTTTTTTTTTGCTTTGGCATGATAATGGATTTATGAAGAAGAGCTTTTGTTGTCACAGGAATGCAGCAATTAACTGAAATCCTGAGCAAAAAACGTTGGCAACACAAAGGCAACAAAGCAGGAAAATTCCATGCTTTCAGTGTGTGCGCATGTTTGTGTTTGGAGACTGTGTGTGTGGTGATTATGGGTTTCAGGATGAATGCCACTCTAGTCTAAAACAAGCTGTTATAATGGCCGCTTTACTGTTGTGACTAAACATGCAGGCGCACGTGAGTGAGTGTGTGTGTGTGTGTGTTTGTGTAAGACATCATGGGCACAAAGTTCTCTTGGCACACCTGAAGTGGCTGACACACTTTTGACACACTCAGAGATAATAAAACATTATATAAATATCCAGTAACAACAAGTATTAGTGTAATACACTTATTTAGGATGAACAAATAAGCAAATAAGACTTGTAAGCAAGTATAACCGGGTCCAAACGCTGTACTCAATTTGAGGCTCATCAACCCAAGCTTGCTGGGCCAGGAGCAATGTCAGTTTTACAAAAATAATTTTAAAAAAACAGCAAAGATAAGAGTAAGCTTACAAAAGCATCTGGATCACTTAAACAACCTGAAAAAATGTCTACAAATGTAGATGATACAAAAGTAGCAAATCACTGACTGAACTGACAGATTCAGATTCTCAGTTAGAGCTCACTACTTCCACTGATTTCAAATTTATGCAAAGATCAAGAACACATACTGAACAGTAGCCACATTATCACAGTTAAACAAAATAACAGGGTTGAGGGTTCGAGAATTAGTGAGAACGATGCGATTATGCAAATAAATGAACACAGACGTGTGCTCAGTGCTTTTCCAGTGCTTCTTTTTGTTCAGGGACATTAATGTTGACAGTTTTATCCACAAGAGACTGAGATAATGACTAATTATGTAAAAAATAATTGTCTTTTAATCTCACATTTTCAGCATTTTTTTTCCACTTCCTCACTCGCGCAGAAACTCTCGTCCTCACCGGTTTTTTCCCCATTATGTTGTCCGTTAGCTTCCTTGCGCCAAGTTTCCCCCAAAGCTACACAAGATCCAGTGTGTGTGAATGTGTGTCAGAGTGTGCGCGCATGTATGTGTCCCCTACACCAAACCAGGTCAGCAGTCATGCTCTACTTTCTCTTTCCAGAAAGTTGCGCTGACAGAACTTTTCCCTGTTGTCTCTGCTCGATCCACATTCGTGTCTGCGTGGTCAACATGTCCGTTTGCTGCTATCATTCACAAAGTTGATCCAGCATTATTTTTGCTTTGTTACTCTTGAACTTCGTTCTTTCTGTGTGCTTTTCATTCCCTTGTGAACAGGAAGCAGAGCGAGAACGAGGGAGACGCTTCCGACATCAGACAGTGGCTGGAGTAACCTCTGAAGGGTGCTATGCAGGAAAGGTCAACAAATGTTCATCTAACTACTTTAGCAGGTTTAGTGTGCTTTGGAAATATCAGCATCAAAGCACTGAAGGTCTTATTGTCTGTGCCGATTGCCTCTCCTGGGCTGAAACATAACAACTCAGGAAATAAGACACAGCTATCCATGCCCTTGTCTACATACATCTAAAATATCTGAATCGGTGCAAATTGTTCATCGATTGCTACTTTTTGGCACTGCGTTTTTGCAACGATAGCCATATTTGCTACACAGCTATTAGTAGCTAACATGCATCTCTATGCCAGCAAACGTTTACACATTTTATGCTGAGGCAATGTTTTTCAGAGAGCACTGTTACTTATTTGCAGATGATTCTCGGAGAGTAGGAGGTAGCAGCGTGGCACGTTCGGGCCACAGTTCTTTCACAGGGCTGATAATGATAGATCATTAATGGGAGTTAACCTGATATTGGAATTCCGCATTTGCAATTTTGTTGTCTGTGCTGTAAAAAGAAGCAATTAAAACTCAGATTGGTTTTTGTTTTGCTCAGCTCAGGCTGACAGCTTAAGTGTTACTTCCCATGCAGTCCAATGTTATGGACATAAATGAGATAAAGAGGTCATTTTCCATGCCTAAACACACGTAATATATAGTATATTGATATGGAGGAGGGTTTTAGGGTTATTGCATTTTCGTCATAGTGTACAGGCCTATCTTTGGGAACAAATATGTTAAACTATAGCAGAACTACACTGGCATCACTGGGGAAATTTTTACCTTATGGGAAAATCAAACCTGGTGTGGCAAACCTTTCAGCATCTTTAAAGGCTATTTCTTCTACATCTTTTGGTCCTCTGTGCATTGGGTAGAGTCACTTATATCATAGTGCCCATATAATCTGCTTTCCCCCCTTCAAATACACCGACATAAAGGTCATAAAAATGTTACACAAGTGGGGAAAAATCTAGTTTATAAAATATGGTCACTGAGAGGAAACCTCAGCCTCGGGGAGATGTGATATGTGGAAATGTGATCTCATCATCTACAGGAGCGAGGAGGGTGTCATATATCAACTGCTTTAAAAAACAAAAAGAGGAGCAGAAGGTTTGGTGTGGGACGAAAGGATGGGGAAGTCTGCTGTGTTAATGCAACATTGGCTTATTCCAAATATATGATGCCCCTTACTAGTTGTTTTTTTTTAACAATAGAAAGAAGAAATACAGGAGATGTGATAAAATGGAGAGAGGGGAGAAGATGGCTCGAGAAAAAAAGGGTAGGGCAGAGCTGAGAAGTAGGGGAAGCAGCTGTTCTACTTTTATGTTTTTTTTTCTGTCAGCTCCATAACAGTAATGGATAGAGTGGTGAGGAAGCTAATGGTGAAATAAGACGTAATACAGCATGACGAGACGGGGAGGAAATCAATGCTTCTCCTCTTTTATTGGTACTGCCTTCTGTTAGAGGTGCTGTGTGAGGTCGTACAGTAAATCTGACTGCAACTTCTCATGAGGACCTGTTCGAATGTTATTTGGTTTTCCTGATTAGATTCAAAGTCAGGATTGTTGCTCAGAGGGTGTTGTGCCTGTGATCAGTCCTACATCTTTTTCCCTCCTCCTTTTGTGATTATCGTTTGGATAATTCTATTTTGTAGCTTTTAAGAATCTGTCAAATGGAAAAATAAGATTTAGGGTAATCTGGTCTGTGCCCATTTTGGATTCTTCTTTGTCTGTTGTTTTCTTTGATGCAATCCAACACTGGATGTTCTTCTCCCTTCTCTTGCGTGCTGATGCCTTTCCCTCTACTTTACTACATTGTATTTTATATTATCTATTTACTCACTCATCTGAAATATTTAGAATTTCTCATCCCTTCCTGCCTTTGATTCTTTAAATTGGCCAGATTCTTAGTTCCTCCCTATATATTTTGCCTTCTTTCATTTGTGTTAAAAAGAAAAAAAAAACACGACAACAACAAACTGCACTATCTCTCAGCTGGTTTAGTGTCTCTCCACTGCCTCTCCAAGCTGCTATCTTTAGACTTGTTACCCCTCACACTCCAGCTCCTGCTCAGATATATCTGAAGACAGACATTCCTAAGTTTCCAGTCTTCCAAATTATCTGATCCGTCACACTCTCTTGCTATGTCTCTATGTGCAGTAACGTCTAAAATTGCAAGGATTTTCTTGCCTTCACTCATTTTCTTAGACTCCATCTTATCTTGCTGCTGCACTCTCTATTAGCTCTCGTCTTCCTCTGATCTAGTGCGTTTACTGACTTTTTACAGTATGCACTGTATTTGTCAGATCTCCTCCATTTGCTATCCCAGTTTTCCGATTATTCTTGCCTCTGACAGTATCTTCTCTTTTCTCCTACTTACTTGAACTTCTGTTTCCACCTTCTTTCCTGTTTTCCTCTTTCTTACACAGATCTAGCCTTACCTCTCTTACTTTGTTCTGACTGAATCCTTTCTTCTCTCTCTATATCCTTCCACTCTTCTTTCATCTCCCTCAACTTGTGCCTGTACATTCTTGCTCTCAGTGTTTTTATTTTTCCCTTTATCACATGTCATCTCCAGCATGGCAGCTCTCCTC